>JAVJIF010001054.1:0-288831 GCA_038442645.1 Agave tequilana
TCCAGCGCTCACCTCATCATCTCCCTTGCCCACATGAAACGAGATTGCATCATTAAGAAATAAAAATAGTGCAGACGTGAAAATTTAGTTGAATGATCTGATCAAGTTGTTAAAGATTTTATTATTATGTTCCCTCTATGTTCTCCTAAAGGAGGCTGTTGCCGATAAATCCTATTAATGAGGAAATTTTTATGAAAGATTATTTGTCGCTAGCTACATATCTAGAGTTCGAGACTTGGGCAATGTCGGTTACAACAGAACATTGATGTCTTATTATACGTAGACAAGTAGGCTGTTTATAAACTGAAAACTTAGTCAAGGACCAAGTGAACTAGCCTAGAGCATTGGACAAATGGTTCTCATCTCCCTAAATAAATAAATAAATAAATATAAATAAGTTACAAACCTTTTCCAAAAGAAGTTATTAAGGAAATAAAGCACGAATTTGAGAAAATTTAAGAAAATTGTATACTAGTCCAAAAGAAAGTGTTTTATTCCTAAGATGTAACGCAAATTAGAACTTCAGGGCCCCCCCCCCCCCCCCCCCCCCACCCCCCCGGCCACCAAAAAAAAAAACCTAAAAAAAAAACCTAAAAGCTTTTCTTCCCCTCTTCTTTTTGCCCTGAAGATAGGTTTTTTGTGGGTTTTGTTTATCTAAGATGTATCATATCTTGTTTAGTTTTATTTCATTTATTGTATGTGAAAAGAAAAGCGGGGGGGGGGGGGGGGGGGGGGGGGGGGGGGGGGGGGGGAGGGGATTACTTAAACTTGATTAAATAATAGGAGAGAGTTGTAATTTGTAGTGGCTATTTTTCAGTCTCCCTCAAAAATCACGACACTTGTCCCACGATGGAGGGACACTTTGAAAAATCAACATCTATTTCATCAAATCAGATCCACATCTACAGCTGGGAGGCAGTTAAAACCACAAAGATCGTATGGTTATAACCACCCGAGATACTAGCAAACTTGACATTATCCTCAACTTATATAAATACCCTTTTCTCCTCTAAAGAGAAAGGCGAAAACGATCAACTCTCAATCACTTGTAACAACACCACTGAATTCTTCGTTTAAAGACTAGTGCATCATTTCTTCTCCCTGTGATTTTTTTTCCCGTTCTTGGGTTTTTTTTGACGTAAAAATCTGTCTTTATGATTGTGATTTTCTCTCCCCATTTTCATCTTTTCTTCTTTTTATGTTTATGGGCTGAGGTCCTATTTTTGAGATTTTTCACCACACAAATTGGTGCTTTTATTGAGAGTTTTGAACAAACACTCAAAGTATCCTTCCCTCCTGATAAATTTCTCTAGCCAAAATGCCTCCAAAGAAGCAAGTTACCAATCACAATGGGATGGCTTCCCGCACTAAACCTGTTTCCATCGCCAACAACGTTAATGCCAGTTGGATGTCGAAACTCAGCGTCCTCCGCCCATTGCGGCAACCAATGACGCTCATCCAACTCCACTACTCGAAGTCCAACCCTCCAGCTGATCACTAAAATGAAAGTCCAGACAGAAGAGTGACAGATTTAGATAAATCTCGAGCGAGAGCATCCGGTTCTCGACAGCGAGAATGCCAGGAGGGACTGTGAGTCGATGGTCCTCGACCGAGAAAACGCCTTCCGAGCATGAGAAATCATTAGAACGATCCAAAGAACAACTCCGTGCCTAGATTATGATGCTCTGAAACTCTCAGAAGCATCAAAGATCGGTACCTCCCCAGCCAGGTAAGGATTCTGACGACGAATCAGTCAGCGTAGCCCTCCCCAGAAGAAAGTTGAGGACCAGCCCATGGAGTATAGAAGAGCTCGTCCTCCGACAAATCGAAGAAGTTAAGCTAAATCTCTTCGGAGAGCCCAAGGTCACTACAGCAAGGACATCCGACTCCCACTCTCGAAAGACATTCTGGCTTGCGAATTTTCTAAAAAATTCGTAACTCTGACTATTGATTCCTATATTGGAGTGAACGACCCTGCAACATCTCTGACACTATCAAGAGGTGATGGAGGTCCACTCACCCAACGATCATCTCATGTGTCGGGTCTTCCCGACCAGTATGAAGGGCATAGCCTCTGGCTGGTTCTACTTACTTCCTCCACGCTTTCTCCGCAACTTCGAAGAGGTGTCTGAGGCATTCCTCACCCATGATGCGTCTCATCAGGAAATCAAGAAGAACAACAGCCACTGCTGACTGTCAGAATGAGGCTAGGTGACAGGCTCAAGGGCTACATGAATCATTTTCAGAACCAGCTTACCAGAGTTCACAACTGCAGTAATGATGTTGTCGCCCTGGCTTTCATCAACGGGCTGCAGACTAGCCATCCCCTGCACAAATATCTGCTGAAGTACAATGTCACGCATTTGAAGGAAGTCCATACACGAGCCAAGCAATACATCCAGCTCGAAGAAGCAATAAAAGGCTTCTTCGACCCCCCTCCAAACACAACAATGAAAGCAAGAAATCATTCGACTTTGGTAACTAGAGTCGGGGGCAAGATTCTGACAAGAGACGTGCACCTCTGAACTCATCTCAGAACGTGTTCCATACCTACGGGGCAGAAGAATTCTTCACTTCGCTAAAACATCCCATCGAAGAAATGTTCCAGGCCAGCCAAGTCGAACCATGGGTGAAGTGACTGTTACCAATCCAAAGTGATCCTTCCCGGCCCGAAGAAAAGGAATATTGTTCCTTTCATGATGGCATGGGACATAGGACCGGACCAATGTCGCTTGGTCCGAAGGTAGCTGAAGAGTCTCATCAGTCAAGGCTATCTCAAAGATTTCGTCCTGAAACTTAGAACCATCTCGGAGTTAGGACAGCTGACAACTCCATAAGTCTAGCAGATTGCTAACTAGTCCCAACCACCATGCTCTCAGTAAAAGGTGATCGATTAAGATTAGTTCTTGGTCAAAGGGAGTACCTCCTGCCACCTTTTCATTTTATTCTCTATTATTTCAAATTGGAGCCTTCTCAATGAGGAGTGATGGAGCCACCACCATACCAGCAAGTGTCAGAACTGGGAAGATGAGTTCCTCTCTGATGTCGCGAAATCCAAATCACTCGAAAGAGACTGCAAGGAGATGGGTTTCAACCCCTACTCAGCCTTTCCACTCTGATGGAAAATCCAAACCATTCGGAGTCAAATACCTCTACTCAGCTGTCGGGAATCAGAGAAGACCACAATAAGATGGGTCTCCACCCCCCACTCAGCCCTTCAGCTCCGATGAGAAATTCAAACCATTCAGAGTCAGACACATATACTCTGTTACCAGGAGATCCCACTCGGAGTCGTAGGCCCCACCTACTCTTCACTCCACTGATAGGAATACTTCCACTTAGAGTAGAAGATCCCACATACGCTTACTTCGTTGATGGGAAATCCAAACCACTCAGAGTCACAGCCTTAAAAAAAGGGGTCGCTAGCCACTCGAGACTTTTGAAGTCATTCCGAGGATGACTTTGTGTCAAGGCATCACTCCACCATGCTGCTTCGGGGGATGATCCTAACCATCAGATATCACACCATCATTCCAAGTACTTTCATGTTTCCAGGCTCCGCCCTTGCTACTCCAAAGAGCATCAGCGGTCCAAGTTGCTCCCATCAGACTCTAGATCCTCCATCCAATCAAACGCTCAGGGACAACCAGCTATTTCATAGCAATATCTATCTAAGCTAAGTAATTTTAACATGGATTCAACACGGAAAGATGTCACCACTCCGAGATCCGATTGGTCACTCTGAGATTTGATTGGTTCACTCCACTCTGAGACCAGGACTAGATCGAAAAAATAATAGCCGATTCTACTCCTCTGGCTTCTCATCTACGAGCTCTGAAAAGTGGAAGAGTGGGGGCATCTGTAGTGGTCATTTTTCAGCCTCCTTCGAAATCATAACATTCGTCCCGCGACAGAGTGGCACTTTGAGAAATCAACAACTATTTTACTCAATCAGATCCACGTCTACAGTTGGGAGGCGGTTACAACAACAAAAATCGTATGGTTATAACCACCCGAGATATTAGCAACATCGACATCATGCCTCAATTTGTATAAATACCCCTTCTACTCCAATGAGAAGGGAAAAATGATCAAACTTTCCCGATCACTTATAACAGCACCACTGTAATCCTTTTCTTAAAAATTAGTGCATACTTTCTTCTTCACGTGATTTCTTCCCATTTTCGAATTTTCAACATAAAAATCTATTTTTGTGATTATGATTTCCTCTTCTCATTTTCACATTTTCTTCTTTTTATGGTAATTGGTTGAGGTCCTATTTTTGAGATTTTTTGCCACTTCATAATTGAAAAACCTCCAGTTACGCAATAGCCACTACAGATAAAACTCTTCTGAGTTGAAAAAAGTTGAACTTTAATTATTAAACTCTATTCCAGTTTAGACAACTGTCAAAGGATGAAATTCTTCTGAACTTGAAAGGTTTGCTATTCGTTGTGAGATTCAAAATTCAAGAACTTATAATGTGAAATTTTTTCTAAGGTAGGGTGGACAAAAATTTTAGATACGTCATAAGTTACTTCCCTTTTCCAATGGATCATCCCTTTCTTTCTAGGTGGATATCACCATCATAAACAACAATGATTAACAATAAGGAAAAAGCAATTAAACTCGTTACTCTCTGCAGGAAAGTAGAGGTTCAAATTCCCTTTCCAAGCACATCCCTTTCATTTAGGCCCCTTCCTATGTGATCTATCTTTCTACTTTCAGTGTAATTAAAAATTCTTCAATAATGTTTACGTGTTGCTTGTTTTTTTGATAAGTAGGGATGAGAATGAACGTGTTCATGTATTCCCATTATACGTGTCCAATAAAATTTTTTATAAGAATATGAATTTTCTCATTTTCTTATAGAAAATTTCTATTGCACGTGTCTAATGGGGGCTCATGAAGACGTTCATTCTCATCCCTATCGGTAAACTTTATAGCAACCGTTGAGGTTGTCATTTTAGATGACATTCTATTTGGACTGGCCAGTATTTCTTTTTCGCTTTTACTTTTGATTTTTTTGTGTTCTTTTAAATAAAGATCATTGCTCAATTTTGAACCTTCAAACCACGGAGCTTGACTCAAGGGCATAAAAAATGCTATAGTTTTATTTATATTTTTTTTATGAAAATAGAGTGAGAAATAGATAAACGAATCATGATGGGTCAGGATCCGGAACCAAAATTGATGGGATTGTAAATGTGTCAACAAGTATGGTGTATTTGACTAATAATATAGGTCAAGAACCTCTAACGTGTTACACACCTTTTTGGTTTATAATATAAGCTCGATCCAGGAATAATTTTTGAAGTCACTGTCACTATATATTAAAACTAAAAAGTTGTGAGAGAGATAAAGTTATAACTTTACATTCTGGGTTTGTTTGATTGTCGAAATTAGCCGTAATTTGTAAGTCATAATTGGTAAATTCTTTTATAGTTATAAATGAGTTATATGCGTGTAAGTTTTACGGTATTTATTGGTAATATAAAGTTGTAAGTGGGAGAGTGTATTGTGTTTTACGGTGTTTGATTGTCATAATGTGTAAGTCGTAAGTGAAAAATTGACCACAAAATTAACTATTTGGTGATTTAAAAATTTTTAATATTAAAATTTTTAATATTGCAAATAAATACTAAAAATACTAAATATTTAAAAATTTTAATATTAACATAAAAAATAATGCAAATTTGCATGACCATAAAATTAACTGTAAGTAGGCTGTAAGTGAGTGTTAATTGGATTGCAAGTGAGTGGTAGTTGAGTTGCGTAAGTCTTTTATGAATTACGGTCTAAACAAACACCGCAATTGTAAGTGGATTGTAAGTCAATTACGAATTATGGCCTTTTATGTCCAAACAAACAGCCCAAACATCTGCTCTCGCAGTCTAAGTGTTTTTTTTAATGCATGTAGTAGTCAAAATTATTAGTCTCTGTGAGATTGCGATATCTGGTAAGTCTCGCGGATCATGAGATCACAGAGTTAGTCTCATCCAATAGATCTCACCCAACCACTTAACTATCAGATCGGTTACAACCACTAGGCGTGGAGGCTATTGATACAGATCTGAACCTCAATCCTCGCCAGCCAGCACGACCCCAACAATCATGTGCCACTCAACGAAACATTACATGCAGTTATGATCATGGACAAATTCAGAGGCGAAAATCTTGGAGGCAACGACTCAGCTCGCTATCCCTCAGCTATAAAAGCTGATCTCTTCCTCCTTAGTGTGGGATCGAACCTAAGAAATTTGAATTTGTAATAGAGTGCTGAGAACTCCTTATAATCTCTCTGATTTAGTGGAATCTCTCTCCTTTCACCGTGATTTTCGCCTATGCGGGTTTTTCACGTAAATTCTTTGGTATTTGCATTACTCTACTTTCCCACTTACAAATTGAGTGTAGATAAATTCTCCCGAGAAATTTCTATATTTTAGTATTTTCATTGAGATCTCTGAGTCAATAGTCAAAGTTCTCCCATCCACAAACCCTGCTCAAACTCTCTTCAGAAAGCCTCGCCCCAGCATCGCAAATGGCTCCTCTTAAGAAGAGCGCCTCCCAAGCCGCTACCGTTGCTATCGTCAAAGGCAAGTCGGTGGCCGATGGGGCGCGGGGATTGTCTACCCTCCTCCCCATCCGGACGTTCACATCGAAGATGCAACACTCTTCCCTACCTACCACGCCAGAGGTGGGGACCAACCAGCTGAGAGGCGGTTCCCCGTCGAAGGTCAACTTCTCTAGATACTCGTCAGCCTAAAAAAATAATTGGACGAGCAGCGAGCAGAGGCGATATGTGAACATAAGAAGGCTGTCTTTGAGAGAGATGCGATCGCTCGTGTCCAGAATTGGCTCCTGACACAGATTGAGATTCTCTGGTGCAGTCCTCCGAAAACCCAGGGGACGGTTCTCGGGCTCCTCCGTCACCACTCTGTCGACAGAGACTGCTCACACCGAGAGTAAATAAAAGCACGATAGGTCGCTCTCTCCGAGTAGCAGTCAACACTCCGAGAACTCTGGGCCACGCAAAATTTTGAAGACTCACTGAGTAGAGGACATAGAGGAGATCATTCGAAAGCAGGTCAAGAAGGCCAGTCAACTTCTCCAGAGGAGACGGAGCCTTATGGGTTGAGTATCCTCAACTCTCCGTTCTCCGAAAGATCACTTCTCACGGCTCCTGAAGGAGTTCGTGATGCTGAGCTTCGAATGCTACTTGCGAGCACCGCCATCCAGCAGCTCCATCAATATCAAGACAAAACAGTGGTTCACTCTCACGATGACCTGCTCCTGAGCCGTGTGTCCCCGTGCAGTCTTAAGGGCGTTGCTTATGACTGGTTCAACTCACTCCCGAGGCATACATTCTGGAGCTTCGAGAAGGTGCAGCAGGCCTTCTACCAGAGCTAAAGAAGAAGAACAATCACCTCCTCACTATCAAAATGAAGCCCATGGAGAGTCTCAAGCACTATGTCAGTTATTGCCAGATAGCTTTGGTCCATAACTGTAATGACGACTTGGCTCCGCGACCTTGTTAGTGGGTTGCAAGTCACCCACTCTTTCTACAAGCACTTGGTGAAGCATGAAGTCACCAAAATGAGGGACATCCTCCCTCGAGCTCAGAAATACATTCAGATCGAGGATGCTACCCGGAACGTAGCTGATCGCTCTTCCAAATGGAAGGAAAAGGGAGAGAAGCTGGGGCCACAATCTACCTTCCCAAAGATGAATCAGAGTCGAGCTTCCAGAGCCATCAACAGACAACCCCATGGAACCCTGCCAAGGCCTACGGAGAGAAAGCCGACTTCACTCCGTTCAAAACCTTCGTGGACTGTCTTGAATGCCATCAAATACTAAGACTGGATGAGGCACCCGAGGCCACTCCCACCTAACCCGAAGGGGTCAGGAGCCAGAGAATACTGCGCTTTTCATGACGGAATATGTCATTGTACCATTGATTGTCGTTCTCTGTGGAGAAAGCTCCAAGAGCTAGTAAATAGAGGGTATCTCAAGGAGTCTATTCTCAACCCAAACAACCCTCAGAGACTATAGTACAGAAAGAGGCGAATCAATCTCCGCGTTAAGAGAGTCAAGTCAATCTGGCTCTCCTCCAGTATCGGGAAATAAACACCATCTTCGGCGCTTCCCCTATAGAACACAATACACCTTAGTCGTTTAAGATGGAAAGACGCTTGAAAAGCATCGGAACTACTTTCATTTGAAACAATATTGTAAAATCATGTTACATTCAATCAAAAAGTTCGCAGTTATGCACCATCTCTTTCCCTACGATCCAGGTGAAAGTACACCTAGAGGGGGGGTGAATAGGTGTACCGCTAATCTAATGAACAAATGCGGAAATTAAAACTAATTTGCAACAACACTTAGTGCAACCAACGAGTGTAGCCGAATTTCTCGTGAAGGGCTCTGGACTAACTCCTCTTGATTTCTCTGAATAAGAGTTGAGGCGCTATATGAAGCTCTCGTGGTTAAGCACAAGTGAGGCACACAAACACACAAACATGTATGATATGACAAAGTAAAGCAATGCACAAATAAAGAGAGAGAGTTTAGAGTCAATGGATCAAACGCAAACAACAAGATGTGTTTCGAGGTTCGAGCACCGAGCTCTACGTCCCCACCTTCACCGAGAAGGATTTCTAATCCACTAACTTGTCCACCTAGGACTCCCACACAGGGAACCTCCACCGAGGATTTTGGTAAATACAACCGGGAGTACCGAACTCCTCTCTCAACCAATACAACCTCCACCGAGGCAATACAAATACCACCTCACATAAGAGGGGTAGGCCCATAGCCAAACAACCACAATCCACCTCTACCAAAGAGGGATACAAATCCAAACTCCACCTCTCACTAGAGAGGGCAAACCACAATCTCAACCTCTACCAAAGAGGGAGCTAACCACAACCCAAATCAACCTCTACCAAAGAGGGATACAACATGTAAAGGGTTTACAACTTGGTGGTTTTCTCAACCACAAACAATTTTCCTACAAATAAATGATCCTATAGAATAGGATAGGAGATATAGCTCAAGTGTGAAAAACCAATAGTTTGGAAACAAAAACACAAAGAAAAGTACTTGGGAAAATAACTTGTATTTGATAGAAATGAAGAACTAAACAAATATCCCAAATCCAAATTTTCTTTATTTTTCCAAACCCTAAACAAAGCAAAGATGAATCCTTTTTGGCACTAAAACACTTTTGAAAACTAGTTTAAAACACTAGAGAAACTCTGTATATTTGGCTCTTGAAATCTTTGAGAAAATCCCATACAAATGGGGTATTTATACTCCTCCAAAAAAAATAGCCGTTGGAGCTGAAAAACAACTCTGGCGGCTGGCGGTCGACCGCCAACGGTCAAATTTTTGACCGTTGGAGGCTAGCGGTTGACCGCCCGGTCGACCGTCCCAATCCAGAGAGCAAATGCTCTTTGGCCGGTCGACCGATCGGTCGACCGCCCACGCCTTACGGTCGACCGGTCGGTCGACCGCCCCCACCCGAGAGTGGGGTGCTTGCAGTCGGTCGACCGGCTCAAGAGGCTGGCCAAGCGTGCACGTTTTGTGCACGTCGGTCGACCGGTCCGGTCGACCGACTCTGGGTCCGGTTGACCGGCCCGGTCGATCGCAAGAGCCTGGCAGGCTGAGTTCTGGGACAGAAAAACTTGGTTTTTATTATCTTTAAAAATCCCATAAAACTTCTAAAATTTCACAAAAATAGTTTATCATAATACCTTGAAATATAAACTTGTGTGAAAAATCCCAACACAAATTTCAAACTTTTTGAACCATTTTTGTGACTTACAAATTTTACCAAAAAACAAAAACCGTATTTTTCAAAACTTTATTTTTCAAATGGAAACCGATTTTTCCAAAACTCATCCAAATACAAAAACATGATATTTAAACACTTTGAAGCATGTTGCATATGGACATAAGTCCAATATACATGAAACATATATATATCCATGTTTTTGACTTTAATTCCAAAAATATGTTTTGTTAAAAATACCAAAACACCAAAACTCATGAATAGGCATATCAAAATAAGTTTGTATAAGATATGAAGCATGCATGTATATAGAACATATCTAATATATTGTATTGATATAATATCTATTCATGAAAACCAATATCGGTTAAACCAAAAACCGAAAACCAATATCCAAAAACATGAAACGTGTATGTTGTGAACTTGAGCATATCACACTATTCTAATCTTTACAAATGGATCTAAAACAAAAACTAAACTAGGTACCGAGATCTTCTTGACGAACTTCGTCTTCAAGTCGACTCGATCCAAATCGTGATCCACCGAGCTTGACTTCAACGAGTGCTATATATGATCTTGATGCTCGGGCTCTGGAATCACCAAGTGAAAGGCTTCAAAACTCCTTTGTTGAAGCTAATCACCAACTAATATCTTGGTTAAAGATCTGAAACTAAACATCACAAGATTATTAGTAAACATAACTACATGGTTAATCATCATCAAAACTAGAGTGGAAGGCCTCTGGGCTAACAATCTCCCCCTTTTTGATGATGACAAAACTCATGGAGTTATATATGCATGGATTAAAGTTAAACTTCAAAGAAGCTCCCCCTTAACTCATGCATAGCAATAAACAATAAATATGTGCAATGAATATTAAACATGTCAATGCATAGACATGCATAAAACAAGCTTTTGAAACCAAAAACATGCTCTTGATACCAAACATGAAATGCATTAACATGCATAAATAAAAGCTCTTGATACCAATTAAAAAATGAAAAAGCTCTTGATACCAATTAAAACATAAGAATTAAAACATAAGACAAGCTCTTGATACCAATTAAAACAAGCTCTTGATACAAATAAAAAAATCAAACTAATCAAACTATGTTCTTAAAACTATGTTCTTAAAATAAATACTCTTGATACCAATACTTGATACCAAACTAAAAACATGCTCTTGATACCAAACATGAAATGCATCAACATGCATAAATAAAACAAGCTCTTGATACCAATTAAAAAATAAAACAAGCTCTTGATATCAATTAAAACATAAGAATTAAAACATAAGACAAGCTCTTGATACCAATTAAAACAAGCTCTTGATACCAATAAAAAAAAATCAAACTAACCAAACTATGTTCTTAAAACTATGTTCTTAAAACAAATACTCTTAATACCAATACTTGATACCAATATAAAAACATGCATAATCATAGAAACATGCATATAAACTCAAATTCTTCTCCCCCTTTTTGTCAATCATCAACAAAGGGGTCCAAGTAAACGATAAAACATATTCTTCTAATATGATACCAATTAAAAAAATATATCAATATAAGTGAACCATGATATCAAATGAAAGATAATCAATATATGCGATATACATTCATGAAGAGGAAGACGCTAAGTTAACTTCCCTACATATATGCATTACATGAAGAAGGGATGACAAGCCCTAACTCACATAACGCATAATATGCAATGCATAAGAGGAGATGTGAAGCTCCCCCTACACACGTGTATCGCATAAAGAAGAGTTGTCAAGCTCCTCAATATAAGATACACTCAACATGAATCTATATGTAGAAGAGATGTTAGGCTCCCCTTGCATATAGGCAATACACATCAAAACATTTTTAACATTTTTTTTAACATTTTGAATAAAACAAATTTTGAGTATCTTAGTAAATCAAATTTTAAGATACCAATATAAATTTTCATGGATACCAATTGAAAGAAATAGATCAATAGATACCAATTGAAAGTAAACAAAATCTTGATACCAATTGTAAGTATTTTTCATTTTTGAACATATGATACCAAATTAAAATCAATTTTCAACATAAAGCGTGGGAGTAGAAATCAAAGGTAAACCAAATACCAATTGAAAGATAAAATACGAATTTTCTCCCCTTTATGAAATACCAAATAAAACGATGCATAAGCTTGTATAAAGATACCAATTGAAAACTAATCAATTGAAACATGATAGACATTAAGGAACAAGCTTAGTATAATTAAAATTTGTGCTAAAAAATATAGAGATTTAGTAAGCACAAATAAAATATATATGAGTATACAAAAGGAATGTCAATATTGATACCAATTGAAAGGATCCAATGATACCAATTGAAACTAATAAGATCAAGTGTATACCTCATAATACCTATCCACCCATTTCATGCACATGTTTAAAATGGATTTTCAATAAAGAACATACAAGGTATGGTCGCCCAACCAACCGCCCGTAAAAGGATAGGGTTTTCAAAAATAGGTTTGAGAATAAAATATGTTTGAAAACTCTACCATGTGAAGAATACGAACTAGTTAAAAGAAAAATTTGTAAACTAGTACGAAATCCTTCAAGTAAGGAATAAAACAAAATATTTTTCATGAAACATGAAAATCACTCAACAATTGACACTCAAAAGATATAAAGCTCATATTTGACTCATGAAAACAAAATCACGAGAAACAAATAAGTAATGTGAGCGTACAAGTTTTGTGTGAAAGACATAATCATAAAAATAGTCAATTTAGCTTAATTTTGAATTCTTTTAAACATGAAAACATGAAAATTGTCAAGGCTAAATTTTCATTAAAAATAATTTATACTTTAAGGCATATGTATGTTTTGATAAAACAAGAAGTATACATACATATCCCTAAATACAATTGAGTCCATAATAAAGATTTGCATGAAAAGCAAATGACTCAAGGGGTATACATGTATATCTTAAGGTTTTGACAAAATAGACATATGCATGAAGTGAAAACACATGATCATAAAACATATCTAAGATGGGGAATACAAGTCAAATGCATGAATCATCAAAACTAGACTATACTAGCACATCTAATGGGTACAAATGAGCGTTCAAGCACAAACATATAATGATCTATTTGTGGCCCACTATATGTACAAGTATATATCCTAGTTTTAATGAAAACTAACATTTAAACAAGTAATCAAAACATGAAGCATAAAACATGACATAAATCAACACGATAAACATAAATAAGATCATTATATAAATTCACATGCTATTAGAGCTATGATAAACATGATAGCTAAACATATGCGAGAACACAAAAAAAAAATGATCCATATAAACATGGGTGATCTCAAATGCTATACATGCATGTCAATGATCTAATAATCATGGCATTATCATAATAATCTATAAACATCAAAACATGCTAATGATGAATAAAATGAAAAGCATGTAAATATAAACGGGAGTTAGAGATCGATACCAAAATCGATGAAGGCACCTCTCTAGTTCTCCAAACCAAGGTGGTCCTCCCACCAAACTTTCCTTGAAAGTGATGCATCCAAATAGTCCACATGAAGCTCGGAACGCATCCACCTCAAGGTACCGTTACTCTCACATCATGCGAGAGCCCACACCTACATCAAATACAATAGGGGTGGTCTTTGGTACCCATACTCTTTTGGGTCCATGGGGGTTAGTACCTTTCCTAACCCAAACAAATTTATTTGCTAAATTTACATCATGTATCTTATCAAAATAAAATTTAACAAGGTGGCCCTTACGTCCACAATGTGTACAAGTGAACACATGAGCATACATAGTGTGATGGTTGTGACTGTGAGGAGCATGCGTATGTCGTGGTTGGTGTGCATGCATAGATGGAACTTGTTTCTTTCGAAACAAAGATTCCAAACGTGTATGGCTCAAAACACAATGGCTCAAAGTGGAGCCCAAACAATCCATATTCTTCTTTATCAATTTTATATCATTTTCAATTAAAGAAGAAGTGTGGCATGCAATATGTGAGCTAGATGAAACTACACTAGTATGGCAAACATGTGTATCTATATTATTTTGCAAAGAAATATTTTTCTTTAAACAATCTTCCAAATCTTGTGAAATCAAATTTATTTTGTTTTTCAAAGAATTATTTTCTTTTAAAACAAAATCAACTCTTGAAGACAAATTTTCATTTTTCTTCAAAATTATTTCACAATTATTTTTATTTTTCAAAATTTCACTCTCTTTTAGGGTAAGTTCAAGTTTAGATTTCAATGAATCCCTATCATTAGAAATCTCCACCTTCTCTTGCAAAACCAAGTCCAGTTTTGAACACAAATTCTTATTTCATCTTTTAGTTCAAAACTCTTCTTTTTCAAAAGATTATATTTTTCTAATAATTTTTCACACACAATAGATTGTTCTTCATTTAAAGTGTTAGGATCAACATACTCATTACTAGAAGAACTAGCATCATCACAATCTAATTGAGATTCCGAATATACCTCAAGGGAGTCATTCTCTTGGACCATGAAGCATTGTGGCTCGGATTCTCCACTAGATTCATCCTCCGTTTGGATTGGCAATTGAAGCTTGGAGGTGGTCAACGTGTTCCACACTGCAAAGGCGGAATCACAGTTAGAAACAATAGAAAGATATTCTTTATTAAGCGTGCTTCTAAGAGCCTCAAGGGCTTGTGCATTGGCCTCTATATGATTGCGATTACCAAGATAGCAATTCTTGATAGCGGCAAGGAAAACATGCAAGCCTAGGGTTTTCAAATACATGGACATCCTAAATTGCACATGTCAATGTTGGTGACATCAAACATGGGAGGTGATAAGCAATCCATGAGTGTGTGTAAACAAATATATGTGAAAATGCAAATGATAGATTAGCAACCAAGATCACACTCCTAGGTGGTTAAACCAAATATCAGAGCGTAGGCTCTGATATCAATTGAAAGTACACCTAGAGGGGGGTAAATAGGTGTACCGCTAATCTAATGAACTAAATGCGAAAATTAAAACTAATTTGCAACAACACTTAGTGCAACCAACGAGTGTAGCCGAATTCCCGTAAAGGGCTCTGGACTAACTCCTCTTGATTTCTCTGAATAAGAGTTGAGGCGCTATATGAAGCTCTCGTGGTTAAGCACAAGTGAGGCATACAAACACACAAACATGTATGATATGACAAAGTAAAGCAATGCATAAATAAAGAGAGAGAGAGAGAGAGAGAGAGAGAGAGAGAGTTTAGAGTCAATGGATCAAACACAAACAACAAGATGTGTTTCGAGGTTCGAGCACTGAGCACTACGTCCCCGCCTTCACCGAGAAAGATTTCCAATCCACTAACTTGTCCACCTAGGACTCCCACACAGGGAACCTCCACCGAGGATTTTGGGCAAATACAACCGGGAGTACCGAACTCCTCTCTCAACCAATACAACCTCCACCGAGGCAATACAAACACCACCTCACACAAGAGGGGTAGGCTCATAGCCAAACAACCACAATCCACCTCTACCAAAGAGGGATACAAATTCAAACTCCACCTCTCACTAGAGGGAGCAAACCACAATCTCAACCTCTACCAAAGAGGGAGCTAATCACAACCCAAATCAACCTCTACCAAAGAGGGATACAACATGTAAAGGGTTTACAACTTGGTGGTTTCCTCAACCACAAACAATTTTCCCACAAATAAATGATCCTATAGAATAGGATAGGAGATATAGCTCAAGTGTGAGAAACCAAGAGTTTGAAAATAAAAACACAAAGAAAAGTACTTGGAAAAATAACTTGTATTTGATAGAAATGAAGAACTAAGCAAATATCCCAAATCCAAATTTTCTTTGATTTTTCCAAACCCTAAACAAAACAAAGATGAATCCTTTTTGACACTAAAACACTTTTGAAAACTAGTTTAAAACACTAGAGAAACTCTGTATATTTGGCTCTTGAAATCTTTGAGAAAATCCCATACAAATGGGGTATTTATACTCCTCCAAATAAACTAGCCGTTGAAGCTGAAAAAACAGCTCTGGCGGCTGGCGGTCAACCGGCGGTCAAATTTTTGACCGTTGGAGGCTAGCGGTCGACCGCCCGGTCGACCGTCCCAATCCAGAGAGCAAATGCTCTCTGGCCGGTCGACCGCTCGGTCGACCGCCCACGCCTTACGGTCGACCGATCGGTCGACCGCCCCCACCCGAGAGTGGGGTGCTTGCAGTCGGTCGACCGCTCGATCGACCGGCTCAAGAGGCTGGACAAGCGTGCACATTTTGTGCACGTCGGTCGACCGGTCCGGTCGACCGACTCTGGGTCCGGTCGACCGCCAGAGCCTGGCAGGCTGAGTTCTAGGACAGAAAAACTTAGTTTTTATTATCTTTAAAAATCTCATAAAACTTCTAAAATTCCACAAAAATAGTTTTATCATAATACATTGAAATATAAACTTGTGTGAAAAATTCCAACACAAATTTCAAACTTTTTGAACCATTTTTGTGACTTACAAATTTTACCAAAAAACAAAAACCGTATTTTTCAAAACTTTGTTTTTCAAATGGAAATCCGATTTTTTCTAAAACTCATCCAAATACAAAAACATGATATTTAAACACTTTGAAGCATGTTGCATATGGACATAAGTCCAATATACATGAAACATATATATATATCCATATTTTTGACTTTAATTCCAAAAATATGTTTTGTTAAAAATACCAAAACACCAAAACTCATGAATAGACATATCAAAATAAGTTTGTCTAAGATATGAAGCATGCATGCATATAGAACATATCTAATATACATTAAACCATGTAAACTTGTATTGATATAATATCTATTCATGAAAACCAATATCAGTTAAACCAAAAATCGAAAACCAATATCCAAAAACATGAAACGTGTGTGTGTTGTGAACTTGAGCATATCACACTATTCTAATCTTTACAAATGGATCTAAAATAAAAACTAAACTAGGTACCGAGATCTTCTTGACGAACTGCGTCTTCAAGTCGACTCGATCCAAATCGTGATCCACCGAGCTTGACTTCAACGAGTGCTATATATGATCATGATGCTCGGGCTCTGGAATTACCAAGTGAAAGGCTTCAAAACTCCTTTGTTGAAGCTAATCACCAACTAATATATTGGTTAAAGATCTGAAACTAAACATCACAAGATTACTAGTAAACATAACTACATGAGTTAATCATCATCAAAACTAGAGTAGAAGGCCTCTGGGCCAACACCAGGAAATGCGCTCAAAAGCCTATATCGGGCCCTCGCCTTATAGCTACTTAGGAAACAGCTTATAACGGGCCTTCTCCCTGATGGCTACCCCTTCTTGGGGAGTCTCCTGAAAGACGGAGGCTCGCCCAATAGTTTATAGTGGGTTCTCACCATGACGACCAAGCCGACGAGGAGAGTCTCCTGAAAGACGAAAGTCCTCCCTACGGCTTCAACAAGCCTATATTGGGGCCCTGACGACTACTCGGGGAACAGCCTATAACGGGCCCTCGCCCTAAGACATCCCTTGTCAGGGAGTCTCCTGAAAAATAGAGGCTCGCCCAACAACCTATAGCGAGTTCTCACCCTGAAGGCCAAGCCTACACGGAGACTCTCCTGAAAGATAAAAGTCCTCCATACGGCCCCAACTGCCTATATCGGGCCTTCGCCCTGACGGCTATTCGGGGCTCCCATAGCGGGCCCTCGCCCTAACGGCTATCCCTTCTCGGAGAGTCTCCTAAAAGATGGAGCTCGCCCAACAGCCTATAGCGGGGTCTCATCCTGACGGCCAACCCTACGCGGAGACTCTCCTAAAAGATAAAAGTCCTCCTTACGACATAGCCTATATCGGGCCCTCGGCCTGACGGCTACTTGGGGAACAGCCTATAACGGGCTCGCATCCTGATGGTTGCCCATTCTCAAAGAGTCTCCCGAAGGATGGAGACTCGCCAACGGCCTATAGTGGGTTCTCACTCTGACAGGCAATCCGACACGGAAACTCTCTTGAAAGATGAAAGTCCTCCTTATGGCTCCAACAACCTATATTATTGGCCCAATGGTACAATCACCGATTTTGTTTTGATGATTACAGAACTCATATAATTATGAGGTACTAATCAAGTTCAAGAATGTTTGAGTTCTCAGTGTTCAAGAGTTGCGATTTAGTTTCATTCTTTCTCAAAAAGAAGGTGTTGAAGTACTCAAGTTGATTCAAGCATGGGATTCAAGCTCGGACGATGAAAGTGTGGATTTTTTAAGAATCCCACTTGAAGAAGACTTAGAGATTGAGTAACCCTTGTAATAATATAGAATGTTTAAGTTTAAGATATTGAATTGATGCTCAAGAATACATCATACTCACAAAAGACTTTTTTTTTATAGGTTTTGATTTTTGAACAAACTTGTTTTTCAAAATAGTCTAGTCATATATGATCAATATTTGTTTACAATTTATATGCCTTTACATGTACATATATTTTATAGTTTAAATCTAGCCAAAATTATTTTAGTATATATAAAAGTATTTAAAATCAGTTTGCATTTTCAAAATATACTTAAATTAATTTGTGGGCCGGTCGACCGCCCTAGGTGCAGAGTTCTCTACAAAGCTCCTGGTCGATCGAGCGGTCGATAATATGTGCACACAAACATGAACATGTCTATGCACATTTGTCGGCCAACCGACCGGCCGACCGTCAATCCTAGGGTGCTTTCTATTTTTAGTTTTTTGGTCGACCGATTATAGCACCAAATGTTTTCTTACTCTTTGTTTGTGGCTCGGTCGACTGACCGGTTAACCAGCATGTCATGACTAGATTTGGATTGGCCTGTCGGTTGACCGTTGACCTGTGTCTGCTATAGTAACGGCTAATTTTTGACTGTTTTGATTTCTGACTTTTCTCAGCAGGTACATTTGCTATTTAGGTCTAATCACTTGGATTAAGCCTAGATTTCACCTCTAATGACATTTACCTATTGCTTATATATATTGGGTCATTTGTATAGGATTCAACAACAAGTTTTTATCAAGAGAGTAAATTTTACAAGAGAAATTAAGTTTTTGTTTTCAAGTTTTCAAGTTTTAAAAGCTCTCAATTTCGAATCAATTTCTGTAAGTTTTAAACTTTCAAGTTCATCCTTATCAATTGAATTTTCTCTCACACAAATTTTTTGAGGTTCACTTCTCCATTTTATACTCTAGTAAGTTGTAAAAAAAGAGTTTGTGATGTTTGTGGTCACTAAGAGCTTGTAAACTTTATTAGCTTAGTGTTACCTCTTGTGTAGATGATTAAAAGTTGGAGTTATAGCTTTGGTCTTGTGTATACAGTTGTCGTTGTGATTCTTTTGTGGAAATCCTTAGTGATAGTGAAAATCCTTTATGCGGTGAAGGTGGGGACGTAGATCTGCCGGGTTTCAGGCTCGCAGCTTAAGTCGAGTCATTCCTGTAGCTCCGCCGAGCGCTTTAGTGACAAATATTGTTCGATGTTTTTGCCTCCAGCACTGTCTTGCTCCGCTTGTACGTGCATAACTGTAATGATGCTTTTATACTATTTACTGGATATTTTCTTTTAACATATTATCACCTACTACTGACTACTTGATATGACAATGATACCTGACATAACATTGACACCTGATACATGATACATGACTCAGTATATTGATTCCTACTCTGTCATACTGATACTGATAATGTTACTGATACCTGGCTATTTATAATATATGAATCATGGTTACCGCTTTACGGGAATTACTCCTGAATATTGAATTATTGAAATACTGAATCCTGAACAAGGATATAATCCTGATACTCCTGTTACTGATATGATGTGTGGAACTAAGTTCAACGCGGAACAAAATGTCACATTACACGTCTCTGTGGTGGGGAGCACCTCCTGAATCCACGGGGGCCACCTCTAGATCCCACATCTCCCTGATATTGTACTCCTGTTGATCCCCGTAAGCGGTATATCATGAACATACATTGATAATTGTACAATTAACTGGCTATAATAATTGACTCCACATACATTAGGAATGGGGGAACTGATGACATTAATATGTACGCTTCATAATGGCTCGATGTTGCAACTATTGTTCAGAACTCTAAGGCCACAGGTGTTCTGGTGGGGTGTACTGGCACCCTGTATTGATTCACTACTGATTTCAAGGCATACAAATAAGACCCTTTACAGCCTAGCGGCTGGGATTGGAGGCCAGATCCAATCGACTGAGGCCGTTGTTTCGGATATGCACGGGGCCCATTATAAACTCGATACTGTTGATCCCCATCTATTTCCAATAACTAAACTCGTCCTATTCATATGTGGATGTATGTGTACCATAAACACGTACCTAGACATATGAATCAGATGAATAATAAGAGTATAACAACTCAACAATGATGATATTAGAAACGTGTGATATTTGGTCTCTCCTTCATTAAGACACCGGTACACCCATATCAGATCCTAGTGAGTTCTACCGGAGCATAAACTCTAGTATGGACTGCTAGTGATGGGTGACATTGGTAGGGAGATGACTAAAAGGTCAGGCGGTACTGATAATCATTATTGTATAACATAATGTACTACACATTACCCCTTACCTGACATAACTTAATTATTTGATAATAATGATATCATGAGCGGATGTTATTAGATCATTCTCTCGTTTGAATAATGGTATCCGTATACCAGAATTCGGATGTGTTCTTTTGGAAGTACTGACTCTAGTATAAGCTGCCAGTGATATAGACACTGGAGGGGAATGACTATAATAACAAGTGATACTGATTATTGTTATTATTATATAATTAAGTTATTCTAACTACCAACTGTACAAGAATTCCAAACATAACATATACTGTTGATACTGGACTACAACTGACATACTTACTGATAGCAACTCTGGTTGTATATACTCAGTTGTTGATGAAATGGGGTCTATGGTGTGTGTGTGTGTAGGGGTTTCCTTATTTGGATTATTTCCCTGACGTGATCTCACGAATCTGGTAATTGAGTCTATACAATTGGTTTTGTATACATTTACATTCCACATATGTCTTGATGACTCATACATGTTTTCATTTTATATTTACTGTTAACTGTCTGCCTGTTGCCTTGAACACATGATCCACTGATATTTTTGTACATGTGTACTTTCTTGTGAACGCCACTTGGCTTTTATATACTCGTTGGGGGCATTCTGACAACCCTGAATCTGCATGTTCAGATCCTAGAGTTTGGACCTTGGTGAAGTTCCTGTTGCTGATTAGAGTGGCATAGTGAAAGTGTGAAGACTTGATATCAGATCCTCATAACCTATTACTTTTAGCTAGCTCGTGAGATTCCTTCTTCCTGCTCGAGAGCATCTGCCACTTTTGGGCTGTATAAATCTCTTGTAAATCATATGTTGTATCTCATGGTGATATTGGATCACATTCTATGATAACAATATACTTAGACTGTAATGTTAGAATGTATATTACCACTGTGTTTTCATACTCTGATTCTTAACTGTACTGATACGCTTAGCGTGTATACGTATGGGTATTCTACTCTGCGTATATATGTTGCAGTAGCGTTTTTGTACCCGGTGGCGCGGGACGTTACAACAGGTCTCGCATTGGATGCGGGTCTCGCTTTGTTGTTAGACGAGGAGCTTACAGGCTTCTCAGGGTCGTGCCTGAATGGGAACGCGGAGCTCACAGGCTTGCGTTTGACGCAAAACACAGAGCTACTCAAGCTCTTGTATGATGAGCAGCGCGAGTGTCGGATTTAGCCTTTGAACGTGAGATTCGCGTTTCATTTATGATGACATCCGTGTTTGAGTTGAGATCCCATTTTCACGTCTGATTTGAGACTCGCGTCTGAGTTGGGAGTGACCCTCGCGTTTGGTGAGGTCTGCGTCCAAGGCTTTGTCCTCAATGATTTTTAGACAGCCTACAACAACATGAGCTCCATGCGAAAAGACAGACCAGGCATCAACGAAGTAGTCTCCTCGCCACTCTGTCGCGACTAATCGAGCAGAGATCCGGGCTCCCCCCTAGACCTAAGTCGGGACCTTCCTACGAGTCGTCGAAGTTGTCGAAGTCAGAGTCATCAGAGATCTCCATGGGCCCTTTAGTAAAACCGATACCCGATGATCTACTTCTCATCTTACTTCCAGGACTCGGAGTCCCACATTCGTCAGCACTATGAGCGGGTTCAGCTAAGCCTGAAAATGTTCCCCGCGAGGAGGAAATCATGCCTCCCACAGCCTCATTGAGCTACAATCAACAACATAATACCAGAACCATGATTAAAATCCAAACAAGTCATTGCACAGATTTTCTAAATTCTTTTGTTGATTTATTCATCACATGTACAACCAAAGTAACGGAGAAGGTCTTTCAGGAAGTGGGGTCTTCTCTCTCCTCCTCAGCTTGTAGCAGCAGGAAGAGCTACTTGGAAAATTGGGTTCATTCTCTCCTTCCGACCAGAGACTTCGAGAAGAAGAGATGGCGGGGGAATCTACAGTAGTCAAAATTATGACCCTGCGAGATTGCGACACCCGGAAAGTCTCGTGGATCATGAGATCACAGACTCGATCTCATCCAATAGATCTCACCCGACTATCTGGATATCAGAGCGGTTACAACTATTAGGTATGTGGAAGCTATGAAAGCGGATCTGGACCTCAATCCTCGCCAGCCAGTACGACCCCGGCAATCACGCGCCACTCAAACCAATTACAACTAGGGCATTACATATAGTTACGATCGTGGACAGATCCAGAGGCGAAAATCTCGGAGGCCACGACTCAGCTCGCTATCCCTCAGCTATAAAAGACGACATCTTCCTCCATAGTAAGGGATCAAACCCTAAGAAATTGAATCCGTAATAGAGTACTGAGAACTCTTTGTAATCTTTCTGATTTAGTGGAATTTTTCTTTTCGTCGTGGTTTTTCCCTCTGTGGATTTTTCACGTAAATTCTCTGGTGTTTGCGTTGCTCTACTTTTTTTCTTACAAATTGAGTGTAAATAAATTCTTCCGAGAAATTTAGCTCTACAGTGCATCAAAATTAACTTTGTCAGTTTTGAAATGTGCATTCGATGAGAATTGAATTGAGTTGTCCTGATATTATTTTAAAATCCCTGCCACTACAACATAACTCTAAATTTATGGAGAGTGTTGAGAGTAACAATTTTATATTCTAACAGTACTACCTCTCCTTTACTTTGTTTCGTATTGTAGGGAGAGAGGAGATAGATAAGATAGAGGAAGATAACACAGAGATCGGAAGACAAAGGAGCGAGAAATGGCGCATGCAACAGGCGACAACAGTGCACGATCGACCGTCCGGTTGACCGATACAAGGAGCCGATCGACCGCTCGATCGACCGGTGTGCATGAGGTGCACAGACACAGAACGGTCGACCGCCCAGTCGACCGTTGTGCACGAGGTGCACAGACACAGAACGATCGACCGCCCGGTCGACCGTTGCAGGGAAGCGATCGACTGTCCGATCGACCGATTGAAAGGAGCCAAGTCTCGGTTGGAGATGGTCAACCGGCGCGGTCGACCGTGGCATGGGTCGGTCGACCGACCGGTCGACCGACATACGCGTTTTCTGCTTTCCTTTTACGATTCGGATTCCTTTTCTGTTTGAGATCGAATCCAATCGGGGTTTCCTAAAACTAGGGACTCTGTTGCTATAAATAAGGGTTAGAGCCCTCATATATTGTATTCCTGAAAGTTTTCTCAAGTATCCCTCTGTATTAGTTTGTATTGATTGCTGAATCTATAAAATCTCTCTCCCTTGCCCCGAGGACGTAGGCACATTGCCGAACCTCGTTAAATACTGTGTTGATTGCTTTTCTCTATTGTTCTCTATTCTTGTCGTATTGGTTACATCTCTGGCTGCATCAGTCTCTGCCTGGTTGGTGGATTCCTCAGAGGGATTGTTGTCCTGCGCACAACAATTGGTATCAGAGCATCCCAGGTTAGTCGTGGGATCGTTTGTTGATTCCAAAGGCATCAGTTGTTGTTTGGCGGAGATCGTGTGTCGATCTCAGAGCGGCGTTGGGACTGTTTGTGGGATCATGTGTCGATCTCAAAACAGTGTGTAAATTGCTCGAGGAATCAATTTAGAGGAGTAGATTGCTTCGGAAACCCTTCGAGGGTTTCACGTGGAGGTAAAGATCTTGTCTTTATCTAGTTTGTTTTATCTAACTCCGTTTGTTTCCGCATTGCTTTGAGGAATCAGTTGAGAAGATGGCTGTAGAAAGTACATCATCAGAAAAATCCATGAATCCACATCCGCTGAGGATTGATGTGGTGAAGTTCAACGGCACGAACAACTTCGGTATGTGGAGGTGTGAGATGATAGATGCGCTGACGGCATCAAACCTCAAAGATACTCTACGGTTAGAGAGAATCGCGCATCAACAACTGAAGAAGATTGGGATAAGATGAATAGAATAGTGTGTGACTTGATCAGGTCTTGTTTGACACAAGACATCAAGTATCATGTGTTGTATGAGACATCTGCGAGGCAGCTGTGGGAGATCCTGGAGAAGAAGTATCTGACGAAAAGTATAGAATCGCGGTTGCAGTTGAAGAGTAAGCTTTATAGTTTTCAGATGCAAATAGGATGCTCCATCAATGAACACTTGAATCGCTACACAAGGCTTCTTATAGATCTAGTTAATGTGGATGTGGAGATCGATGAAGAGGATAAGGCGGTAATCCTATTAAATTCTCTTCCTAAGGAAGAGTATGAGACCTTTACTCTTACATTGATCAATGGAAGAAAGTATCTTAACTACAGTTAGGTGTCTGCTGCTCTTGCGAGTTATGAAGTAAGGAGACAGGATAGATTGTCTTATTCGGAAAACACAACAGCAGAGACATTAGCAGTAAGAGGCAGGAGTCCCAATAGGAAGGGAAGAGATGATCAGGGATAGGGGTGAGCAGAGTTCAGTTATAACCGAAATAACCGACCAAAAATCGAAACCCGAACCCGAACCGAACCGAACCGCTCTAGTTCGGTTCGGTTTCAGTTTTGTGTTTCAAAAATTGAACTCGACCGAACCGAACCGAATCTCTCACCCTATATATCACCCCACCCAAATTCAATTTAGTGAATCATATAGTTCATAATAAAAACTGGTGAAAACTTATCTCATTACTTCTAGCAATACCATCCTTTTATGTTGAATATGTGAAAGTTATGTTAAGTACACCATCACAATTAAGAATAATATTTATATTAATATAGTTCTTTTTTTTCATTCTTGCCATTAAAAGTTAGTAATAATTATGTGAGTTTTGATATAAGAGCCTAAATATAGCGTAAAAGTTTTAGAATATGAAATTTTTAATTCACATTAAGGTTAGGGTCTTTTTCTTATTTCTAATTTGAGTATTATATATTTGAGATTAGAATATTAAAGGATGATAATATAATGGTGATTAAAAAATGTAAGAAATGATGGAAAAATATTGGCCTAACCGAAAAAACTGAAAAACCGAACCGAAGTGAGTCGGTTCGGTTCGGTTGCTAAGTCTAATCGGTTCGGTTCGGTTTTATAAAATTAACAAAAATCGAACCGAACCGACCGATGTTCACCCCTAATCAGGGAAGATCTAAGTCCAGATCAGGCTTCAGAGATCTGAAGAAGAATCAGTGCGTCTTGTGCAAGGGGTAGGGCACTGGAAAGTTGATTGCCCGAAGGCCAAAGGTAAGAAGATGGAGTCAAACACTGAGGCGAATCTCGCACAGGCGGATGGATCGGATTCAGACTCATCGGTATTTTCTCTCTCCGTTACAACTCCTACTGTTGATTACTCAAATAATACTGAGTGGATCTTAAATACCGGAGCTACCTATTATGTGTGCCCGAACAGGGCGTGATTTTCTAACATTGAGAAGCTAAATGGATGCTTCACGGTCATGGGTGATGATCATCCGTGTAATGTGGAAGGGATGGGTACAATCCGTATCAAGATGGATGATGAGATAGTACGAGAATTGAAGGAGGTGAGGTATATACCTTAACTCAAAAGGAATATTATCTCTGTTGGCGCTTTGAAAACATTGGGTCTTGTGATATCTTTACGAGATGGTGTTCTCAAGATGATCAAAGGCTCAATGGTGGTGATGAAGGGCATCCGTCGGAACAATCTCTACTACTTGAAGGGTAGTACAGTTACAGGTCAGGTGGAGACTTCTAATTCTTCAGATGATGGTTGCACAAAGGTCTGACAGGTGAAGGTCGAACAAGGAGGTGAAAGGTCTTTGCAAGCTCCTGCAAAGAAGGGATAACTGGAAGGTGCTGCTACCTGCAACTTGGTTGGTGAACACAGCGTTCTGGACAAGAAGAAGGTGGAATACAGCACCAGCACTCACCGCTCAGAAGGTCTTCTTAATTGTGTTCACGTAAGCATTTGGGGACCTGCTAAGACTGCATCGCTTGGATGTCACAAGTACTTTGTCTCTTTTATTGATAATTTATCTAGGCATTGTTGGATATATCCCATGAGACAAAGGTGTGAAGCCCTAGATATGTTGGTGAAGTGGAAAGAAAGAATGGAGAAGCAGACAGGTAGGAAGATCAAGGAGCTACAGATTGATAATATTGAAAGATACATGAACCAATTCCTACGATTTGGCCAGAACACTGGTATTGGTACTCACTTCACAGAAGGTATACATGGGATGGCTAAGGAGATAAATCGTTCCTTGCTGGAGAACGTTCGGTGCTTGTTGTCTAATGCAAGATTAGACAAATCGTTTTGGGCTGAGACGATTGTGTATGCTAGCCATCTCATAAATGGATCGACTGCGATAGGAGGTAAAACTCCATTAGAAATTTGGTCTGAGAAAGCTGCTCAAGATCATGGTTTGCTGTGGGAATTTGAAAGTCCGACCTACTTCAGTGTCAAAGATGGCAAGGTGAATCCGCGGGCAAAGAAGTTTGTGTTTTTGGGTGTCAAGAGAAATATGAAAGGCTACAGGTTATGGGACCCCGAAAACAAGAAGATCGTGTTGAGTCGGCATGTCACGTTTGATGAGACTTCAGTGTTGAAGTCTGTAACACCCTGATTTTTAATATCTTAATTTAATATTTTAATCCGGGATTAGTAAAGTTATACAAAATTTTCTGAGGTGATGATTGAATAAATCTTTGCGTGAAAACAGATATCTTAAAATTTCTACGGAAATTGGAATGGAATAAATAGGATGAATTTATATAATTTATTTGTGTAAAACTTTATGGGGATGCAAACATTTCTTGTATAAATACATGCATACATGTATAGGGGATTTTTGTGTGTATATATATATACATGCCTAATGTACATGGATACATAAACAATTATTTTATGTTTAAATATTATAATATTTTGCTATAGACTTAGTGGAGGGGAGTAGGTGGAGAGTTAAGAGATGAAGACAAGTGGCACTTAAGACAAGTTTAATATTTTTAGAAAATGGTTTATTATAGGAAAGGGAGAGAAATAAAATTATTTCTCCCCCAAATCTCTCTCTTCTCTCTCTCACTCACGCAAGTTTCCCCAAACCCCTCTCTCTCTCTCTCGTGCGGGTGGCCGGGCCAGGCGGGGCGGCGCACGGGCGGCGCGGGTGGCGCGCGCAGCACGCGCAGGTGCCGCTGGCTGCCAGGCCGAGGCCAGGGCGGCCAGGCCGCGGCCAGGGCGGCGGCGGCAGCCGGCTAGGCGGCGGCGGCGGCTGGCTAGGATGGCCGGAAGTCGGATGTGGTGAGTGGGTTTTCCCTCTTTCCCTCTTTTTTCAAATTTCATCCCTTGCAAACCCTAGATCTTGACCCATTGAATTAAATGAGATTTTCCCTTGAGTTATTATGATAATATTCCTTGAAATTTCATAACTTTTAAAGTATGAAGGGGTCTAAATTTATTGTTGATATTATTGAATAAATCAATTGTATAGGAATGATGGGTAGGGAGGTTGCATGTTAGGGTATATTATGTAGCATGGAACCCATGAATTTCAGATTTCATTTAGATCTCAAATCTGAAATTTCATCCTCACCTTTTACTTTGATGGTAATGAAGCTTTCATTGAGATTTTGTGAGATTAAATTTTGAGCATGTTTGTCTTTCTTAAATAGGAATAAAAAAATGCTTTATAGATCATTTTGATTTAATGCATGATGAACTTGTTAGGTGTTGCAATTCATATAGTAAAAATTTCTTGTGTGATTTGTGACTCCTTGTAATAACATGCAACCTAGCCTTTTGGCGACAAACTATAAATCCTATATGATAGCATAATGTTCAAAGAAGGGTCATGGTTTGAGTTAGTTTAAATTTTATCAAGACGTATACTCTCTTGTAAATTGTATATGAGTCTATTTTGAAAATCGATCGGGGGTTAGTATTGGTTATCATGTATATGATTCTATTTTGTGATAGCGATCGGGGTTAGTATTGGCTATCATTAAATAAGCAAGGTTAAGCCGTAGAAATTTGGGTGACATTATATCAAAAGTTCAAGTGTCGATTAACGTATTATTAATAGAAGACAAGATTAACCTATAGCATGGCATTAGTGTCATAAATGCGTGGGTCGTTACGATTGGGGGAGATCAAGTTATAGATTTCTCCTAACCTTTAGTATAGATGGAGGATCTTGAAGCTTTTCACACTTGTGAGGGTTGAACCTCTTACTATTCTTACATAATATCTGTGCAATCGAATCAATATTTGATCTTGGTCATGTTAATGAGATAAGAAGGAAAGTTTCATGATATAAGTTAAATATGAAGTGGGAGGTGACTTAAGAGGGACTTGTGATAAATCATGTAGTGATCAAATTATGCATACTCTTATAAATAATTCTTGTGACCGCAAAATCTAAATACTTTAGTTCATGACTTACTTATAATTCAAGTTAGATGAAGAAATAATAGGAAAGTGAAGAATTTGTTAATAGAGCACCTTTGGTATGGTAACACAAATCTGTTAAAATCTGTCCAGATTTGAGACCTGAAACATGGAGTTTCTTTCGTAAGGATATTTAATGAGAAATAGGTCATGTGATATACCGTTGGAAAGCTAATAGAGTCTACTTTCCAACCGCGCTTACGGTGTCCTAATCCAATGTCTGTGCTGGGAGTTATCACTGGAACTTGATAACTTGTCGAAAGTGCAAAGTTGCAGAATTTTAGATGTCTAAATGATTTTTCTGTTTATTTCAGCTGTTCATGTGAATTAAGTGGGTCATTTAATATATTGTTAGAAAGGTCAATAAATCTAAGTTTTAAAGGAAGTCCCTGCGTCTCATTCTAACATCAAAAGTAGAAGTTACGATAAAATCATCCTCGATTGTTAGGGAGGTCAGATCCGATGAAACAGATTTAGGTGGACCTATGGAAAAATTATTGGAAATTATACGGGCATGTTGTGCTGAGTTTAGAACTAAACACTCTTCTTCTGTAACGCATGTTATGTAATACCCCGTTCCCGGAATACGTACTTAGTTGCGTATTCAGATTTTCGATCGTATTTTTTTGATTTGTTTCCTATATTTATTCCGTATTATGAATTCCTTGTATGATTGTTTTATCTTGGTTGTGGATTCGTGGATTCGGAGTCAGCCCTAGTCTGAACTGAAGACCCGATTATAGTATAGTATTCGATTTGGCCTTTCCGGTGATTAGATTTGACCAATTTCAGTTTCAAATGTTATTTTCCAATATATTAGATTTTCTGTGATTTTCTAGATTTTTCTTGGATTAAATTGAATTTCTTCAAACCGGTGTCGGCCAGTGCCGCTGACCGATTCCCGGATTTTTAATTCTCAAACTGATTGGAATTTCATGATGGTCCTTTAGACTTTATCTTTTAGAATTGCATTTCCTATTTATATTCTTTTTCTGAGAATTTTTATGATTTTATGAAAATTCCAACGGAGTCGGTAGGTAACTGATTCCGGGATTTTTAGTTTTAAAACTATAAAGTATTTCTTAAAAGGATTTCACTATGAGTCTTCATATATTATTATTGATTTTTGGGTAATTTTCGAGTCGTTCCGAAATACTTGAATTTCGGACGATTCCGGCTTTTTCCGAAATGATTTCCACATCTTTGACTTTACCCAGGTATCAGTCTTTTCATCAGTTTCATCTTGAGTCCAAGAGAAAATATCTTCTCTTTATTAATTCTTTTCCTTTTCCTTTTTCTATTTTCCTTTCCTTTTTCTCCAAGACAAATGGATTTTTCCCATTTTCCAAATTCCAAAACCCTTTCCAAAATGCCACCTCATTTCCCACTCACTCTCTCTCTCTCCCATGGCCGGCCAAGTGGCCAAGTGAGGGGCACCTCACCCTCTCTTTGTCAAGCCCCTATTGGCTAAGAGAGGACACCTCATCCCTCCCCATTTGCACAAAGCCCCCTCTCATCTACACTATTGCTCCTCCTTTACAAACCAAAATCATATATAAATCAATCCTTTTCATTTCTTTCCCTTTTCTCCACTTCTCCAAAAGAGAAAACCCTCTCCAAGTCTCTCCTTCACCTCAACCTAAACCCTAGCTCCAAGAACTCCACCAGATCTTCTCTTCCAGCTCAAGCTTCTGATTTGGAGCTCGATCGTAGCTCTCTTCGTCGCCAAGGATTGCTTGGGAGCTAATTGTCGACCACCCCTTTCCCGGACTCGTAGAGATTCAATCAAACGGCTCCAAGTGAGTATCTTTACTCACCAAGATATGTTCCATTCCTAGTATACTGTACCCCCATATCTTGTGCTCACATGTCATAAAAATCACATTTTTACCATCAAGAACAACCCCCAAGTTCTGTTCTGTAAACTGCTCCCCGACCCTATTAGTCGACTTGACCTAGAACCTAGTCGACTAGAACCCTTAGCTGGAACTTAGCTTTTCTGAAAAAACACAGTATTAGTCGACTTACCCCAATTATTAGTCGACTAACCCCTTCTGGAAACAAATCTCAACTCTCTGGAAATCCCTATTAGTCGACTCCTGAATTCACCTAGTCGACTAACCCTCCTTAGACCAGAAACTCAACTCTAGGCCCCAGTCGACTTAAGCCTAATTTATTAGTCGACTTGAACCCCTAGTCGACTAACCATTTTTCCTTAGTCGACTAATGTTTCCTGAAACAGAAACCCCAATTCTCTGTATCCCAGACTTAGTCGACTTGCGTGTCTGTTAGTCGACTTGAGACCTATATTAGTCGACTAATCCCTTGACCCTAGTCGACTCCTGAAACAATCCCAACTCTCTCTGTGCACAGATTTAGTCGACTATACAAGACTGTTAGTCGACTAATCCCACTTGTAGTCGACTAATCCTTCCACCTAGTCGACTAATTCTGCCTGTATGTCTTAGATGATTTCTTTTCTAAAATTAGATCTTGTCGTTGGTTTATGTGTTATGCATTATGGTTTCTTGTACTTCATGACTGGTACTTTAGGACTTATTACTTATTGGATCTCACCTCATATTACTTCATGACTTGTTAATTAACATTATCAACCACTGTCAACTTTATGTTTTCTTTTAACACATGTATGTCACCTAACCATACCACTACCTTGCTAGACCCTATTGTTATGACATGACTGACCCGCCTATTATCAAACTACTGTTATGTTTCATTTCTTGTTATACATCACCACCTCGTCGTGCTATCTTTTAAAATCAAGCATGACACACTTGACCGTATGGTTATCTTGTTTACGGGAACCCTGCCTTGTTTTATGGAACTAAGTGCCACACCATACTCGGTGGGGGCCCCCTCTAGAATCCACTCCCTCAGAACAAAGTGCCACATGGAACAAAGTGCCACACCACACGGTGGGGGCCACCTCTTGAATCCATGGGGGCCACCTCTTGAATCTGTAGGGCTATTACTGTTATGTTCATTTTTCCGTAAACTGATAATCCTTAATAAGCTACAACTTGTATGGGGTATGGGTGGAATGATGATGCCGGAATGATACCTTGCTTATAGTAGGTGGGCGGAATATGGAGATTACTGTTAGTGGGACTTTGGGCCCACACTATATGACTGTTAGGGGACTTTGGGCCTCCAAACCGGTTCCAGGTGTATGGAAACTACTATAAGAAGTGTTATCAGTTCTCCATCGGCTTCCGTTAACAAAACTCGAATAGCTTATATATGGATGTATGTGAGTTGGGATCGATACCGAGACACGTACCTAGATATATGGGTTAGGCGAGTAATAATAATAATAGATGTCAGTTATGTTCTCCGTTATAGTTACTGTTATGAGTACCAGCTATGATTCCTGTCTTAGTTCCTGTTATGACTATTATTTACTTGTCGTGATTCCAGTGATGATTCCGGTTATTGGATTATGTCTTTTTCATTATGATTCATGTCTTCTTGTTATGTATTCTCGTTATGACTATCGTATGATTTGCAACTCTGGTTTTATATGCTTGGATTACTGTGGCATGAGATAGAGGTATATAGATGAGGGTTTCCTTGTTTGGATTATTCCTTCGATGTACTGGTTTCATGGGACAGTGACTTAAGTATATACAATCACTTTGCTTGTAATCAGCTTTACCTGTATCCCCTGTTTTATGATTACTTTATATTCGTTCATCTATACCATACTTGTGTTTTAACCCCTATTCATGTCTCTTAGCCACTTGGCTGTAGTTCATTTACTGTTGCATGTCTTGATCCCTTGGATTTGCACATTCAGATTCCGTAGCTGGATCGAAGTGGAGCTGTCCACAGTAGATCGAGCTTTCCTTTTGGGCAGGCCCTAGCTCTACTTCCTTTGCACCGGACTCCTCTTTTGACTCACGGGATCTTCATCCTCCTCGTGAGCCTTTTGTATCTCTATTGTATATTTCACTTTGGACTTGGTTGTGATGACTGATACATGTAATATGTAATGTTTATCATACACTGTGATGACTTTGTGTCTGTACTTTTATGTTGGCATATGTTGTATACCACGCTTTGTGTTGTACCCTGACTCTTGCTTGTACTTTTATGCTTAGCGTATATACGTGGGGGCTTCTTCTGACCTACGTATATACGTTGCAGTGACGTCCCCGTATCTGTGGAATCGGGGCGTTACAGTTGGTATCAGAGCTTAGGCTCTTCCACCTATAGTACAAACAAGCAGCAAATTCTAGTAATTGCTAGTGCCAACTACAATGTACAAGTCATCTAGTCCTTCTTGATTCTACATCTAGTCTCCTTGATTTCTTCCTTCATATCCTGAAGTCCTTCCATTCAATTTTCCAGCTCCTTCCAGTCTATCCATACCTAGTATCGAATGGAGAGGAGATCAGGCCGCAGCAACTCTGGATCAGCATCGAATGGAGCAGCGGGAGAGAATGTGGATATATTGAGGGTTATCCAGATGATGATGGAGAACCAGCAGCAGCAGACCGAGCTTCTCCGGCAAGAGATAGCAGCACCTAAGGAACAGAGGCCGGGGAACATTTCAGACTTCAGGAGGCTGCAGCCAGCCATATTCACGGGTGGAGAGAAACCCTTGGAGGCTGAGCAATGGCTGACCGACACTTCAGACTTGCTGAATGCAGCCAGAGTTCCAAAGGAGAACCAAGTTGAGGTTGCCAAGATTCAACTGAAGGATATAGCCAGGACTTGGTGGCTAGCAGAGGAGGCCAGATTGGAGAAGCCTGTCACTTGGGACACCTTCTCCAAGAGTTTTTACAGCAGATTCTTCCCTGTCACTGCTCAGAAGGACATGGAGGAGCAGTTCATCAGACTTCGGTAAGGGAACAAGCCCGTGGATGAGTATGCCGCGGAGTTTCTCAGATTGAGCCGCTTTGCCCCGTATATGGTGACGGATGAAGAGAAGCGGGCAAGCAGATTTCAGCAGGGATTGCAGATGGACCTACAAGTATTCTTGATGCCCCAACAGCTGAAGACATATTCAGAGGTTCTCACCATAGCTCGAGAAGTGGAGCGTGGACTAGAGAAGAAGCAAGCAAACCAGATGAGGAGCCAGGCCAAGAAGAGGCCTTTTGAGTTGATGGATGAGGAGGATGCGGATAGGGCAACCCAGGGCCCGATGATGAAGAGACCATTCCAAACTCCTCTTCCTCAGATCACATGCAATTTCTGCCACAGGCCCGGACACTATAAGAGAGATTGTCGGGTGGCCAATGGATTATGTTTGGCATGTGGGGCAAGAGGTCATGCACTCTGGGATTGCCGGTACAGAAAGTTTGAGCATACGGCACCAGTCAGACCAGCTCTTCCAGCTCCAGCACGTCCAGCTCCAGCACTTCCAGCGCCACCACTGAGGAGGAACCCTGAACCTGTTGATCGAAGAGTTCCATTTCCACCCCAACGGTATGATCATCAGTATAGGGGAATGAGACCGAGAGCAGATCAGAGGAGAGGTCAAGTTCACATCATGGCAGCAGAGGCCTCAGATGATGCAGCAGAGTGGGAAGACCAGTATCCAGACCAGGAGCCCTGAGGACGTCATGGTAACTTCTACCCCATATCTTGTATTTGAGTTGATCATCTTTCTTAATATTTCTTTTGTCATTTTATCATTGTTCATTCTGGTCCTTCCTGTATTCATCCTATCCCCTGTTTTGGTTTTATGAGGCCTTTATTCCAGCCATTGTCCCCTTTGTATTCAATTTGCCCCTTAATGAAATTGCGAGGACGCAATTTTTTGTAAGGTGGTGGATTGTAATACCCCGTTCCCGGAATACGTACTTAGTTGCGTATTCAGATTTTCGATCGTATTTTTTCGATTTGTTTCCTATATTTATTCCGTATTATGAATTCCTTGTATGATTGTTTTATCTTGGTTGTGGATTCGTGGATTCGGAGTCAGCCCTAGTCTGAACTGAAGACCCGATTATAGTATAGTATTCGATTTGGCCTTTCCGGTGATTAGATTTGACCAATTTCAGTTTCAAATGTTATTTTCCAATATATTAGATTTTCTGTGATTTTCTAGATTTTTCTTGGATTAAATTGAATTTCTTCAAACCGGTGTCGGCTAGTGCCGCTGACCGATTCCTGGATTTTTAATTCTCAAACTGATTGGAATTTCATGATGGTCCTTTAGACTTTATCTTTTAGAATTGCATTTCCTATCTACATTCTTTTTCTGAGAATTTTATGATTTTATGAAAATTCCAACGGAGTCGGTAGGTAACTGATTCCGGGATTTTTAGTTTTAAAACTATAAAGTATTTCTTAAAAAGGATTTCACTATGAGTCTTCATATATTATTATTGATTTTGGGTAAATTTTCGAGTCGTTCCGAAATACTTGAATTTCGGACGATTCCGGCTTTTTCCGAAATGATTTCCACATCTTTGACTTTAACCCAGGTATCAGTCTTTTCATCAGTTTCATCTTGAGTCCAAGAGAAATATCTTCTCTTTATTAATTCTTTTCCTTTTCCTTTTTCTATTTTCCTTTCCTTTTTCTCCAAGACAAATGGATTTTTCCCAATTTTCCAAATTCCAAAACCCTTTCCAAAATGCCACCTCATTTCCCACTCACTCTCTCTCTCTCCCATGGCCGGCCAAGTGGCCAAGTGAGGGGCACCTCACCCTCTCTTTGTCAAGCCCCTATTGGCTAAGAGAGGACACCTCATCCCTCCCCATTTGCACAAAGCCCCCTCTCATCTACACTATTGCTCCTCCTTTACAAAACCAAAATCATATATAAATCAATCCTTTTCATTTCTTTCCCTTTTCTCCACTTCTCCAAAAGAGAAAACCCTCTCCAAGTCTCTCCTTCACCTCAACCTAAACCCTAGCTCCAAGAACTCCACCAGATCTTCTCTTCCAGCTCAAGCTTCTGATTTGGAGCTCGGATCGTAGCTCTCTTCGTCGCCAAGGATTGCTTGGGAGCTAATTGTCGACCACCCTCTTCCCGGACTCGTAGAGATTCAATCAAACGGCTCCAAGTGAGTATCTTTACTCACCAAGATATGTTCCATTCCTAGTATACTGTACCCCCATATCTTGTGCTCACATGTCATAAAAATCACATTTTTACCATCAAGAACACCCCCAAGTTCTGTTCTGTAAACTGCTCCCCGACCCCTATTAGTCGACTTGACCTTGAACCTAGTCGACTAGAACCCTTAGCTGGAACTTAGCTTTTCTGGAAAAACACAGTATTAGTCGACTTACCCCAATTATTAGTCGACTAACCCCTTCTGGAAACAAATCTCAACTCTCTGGAAATCCCTATTAGTCGACTCCTGAATTCACCTAGTCGACTAACCCTCCTTAGACCAGAAACTCAACTCTAGGCCCCAGTCGACTTAAGCCTAATTTATTAGTCGACTTGAACCCCTAGTCGACTAACCATTTTTCCTTAGTCGACTAATGTTTCCTGAAACAGAAACCCCAATTCTCTGTATCCCAGACTTAGTCGACTTGCGTGTCTGTTAGTCGACTTGAGACCTATATTAGTCGACTAATCCCTTGACCCTAGTCGACTCCTGAAACAATCCCAACTCTCTGGTGCACAGATTTAGTCGACTATACAAGACTGTTAGTCGACTAATCCCACTTGTAGTCGACTAATCCTTCCACCTAGTCGACTAATTCTGCCTGTATGTCTTAGATGATTTCTTTTCTAAAATTAGATCTTGTCGTTGGTTTATGTGTTATGCATTATGGTTTCTTGTACTTCATGACTGGTACTTTAGGACTTATTACTTATTGGATCTCACCTCATATTACTTCATGACTTGTTAATTAACATTATCAACCACTGTCAACTTTATGTTTTCTTTTAACACATGTATGTCACCTAACCATACCACTACCTTGCTAGACCCTATTGTTATGACATGACTGACCCGGCCTATTATCAAACTACTGTTATGTTTCATTTCTTGTTATACATCACCACCTCGTCGTGCTATCTTTTAAAATCAAGCATGACACACTTGACCGTATGGTTATCTTGTTTACGGGAACCCTGCCTTGTTTTATGGAACTAAGTGCCACACCATACTCGGTGGGGGGCCACCTCTAGAATCCACTCCCTCAGAACAAAGTGCCACATGGAACAAAGTGCCACACCACACGGTGGGGGCCACCTCTTGAATCCATGGGGGCCACCTCTTGAATCTGTAGGGCTATTACTGTTATGTTCATTTTCCCGTAAACTGATAATCCTTAATAAGCTACAACTTGTATGGGGTATGGGTGGAAGTGATGGATGCCGGAATGATACCTTGCTTATAGTAGGTGGGCGGAATATGGAGATTACTGTTAGTGGGACTTTGGGCCCACACTATATGACTGTTAGGGGGACTTTGGGCCTCCAAACCGGTTCCAGGTGTATGGAAACTACTATAAGAAGTGTTATCAGTTCTCCATCGGCTTCCGTTAACAAAACTCGAATAGCTTATATATGGATGTATGTGAGTTGGGATCGATACCGAGACACGTACCTAGATATATGGGTTAGGCGAGTAATAATAATAATAGATGTCAGTTATGTTCTCCGTTATAGTTACTGTTATGAGTACCAGCTATGATTCCTGTCTTAGTTCCTGTTATGACTATTATTTACTTGTCGTGATTCCAGTGATGATTCCGGTTATTGGATTATGTCTTTTTCATTATGATTCATGTCTTCTTGTTATGTATTCTCGTTATGACTATCGTATGATTTGCAACTCTGGTTTTATATGCTTGGATTACTGTGGCATGAGATAGAGGTATATAGATGAGGGTTTCCTTGTTTGGATTATTCCTTCGATGTACTGGTTTCATGGGACAGTGACTTAAGTATATACAATCACTTTTGCTTGTAATCAGCTTTACCTTGTATCCCCTGTTTTATGATTACTTTATATTCGTTCATCTATACCATACTTGTGTTTTAACCCCTATTCATGTCTCTTAGCCACTTGGCTGTAGTTCATTTACTGTTGCATGTCTTGATCCCTTGGATTTGCACATTCAGATTCCGTAGCTGGATCGAAGTGGAGCTGTCCACAGTAGATCGAGCTTTCCTCTTGGGCAGGCAGCCTAGCTCTACTTCCTTTGCACCGGACTCCTCTTTTGACTCACGGGATCTTCATCCTCCTCGTGAGCCTTTTGTATCTCTATTGTATATTTCACTTTGGACTTGGTTGTGATGACTGATACATGTAATATGTAATGTTTATCATACACTGTGATGACTTTGTGTCTGTACTTTTATGTTGGCATATGTTGTATACCACGCTTTGTGTTGTACCCTGACTCTTGCTTGTACTTTATGCTTAGCGTATATACGTGGGGGCTTCTTCTGACCTACGTATATACGTTGCAGTGACGTCCCCGTATCTGTGGAATCGGGGCGTTACAGGTTGGTATCAGAGCTTAGGCTCTTCCACCTATAGTACAAACAAGCAGCAAATTCTAGTAATTTGCTAGTGCCAACTACAATGTACAAGTCATCTAGTCCTTCTTGATTCTACATCTAGTCCTCCTTGATTTCTTCCTTCATATCCTGAAGTCCTTCCATTCCATTTTCCAGCTCCTTCCAGTCTATCCATACCTAGTATCGAATGGAGAGGAGATCAGGCCGCAGCAACTCTGGATCAGCATCGAATGGAGCAGCGGGAGAGAATGTGGATATATTGAGGGTTATCCAGATGATGATGGAGAACCAGCAGCAGCAGACCGAGCTTCTCCGGCAAGAGATAGCAGCACCTAAGGAACAGAGGCCGGGGAACATTTCAGACTTCAGGAGGCTGCAGCCAGCCATATTCACGGTGGAGAGAAACCCTTGGAGGCTGAGCAATGGCTGACCGACACTTCAGACTTGCTGGATGCAGCCAGAGTTCCAAAGGAGAACCAAGTTGAGGTTGCCAAGATTCAACTGAAGGATATAGCCAGGACTTGGTGGCTAGCAGAGGAGGCCAGATTGGAGAAGCCTGTCACTTGGGACACCTTCTCCAAGAGTTTTTACAGCAGATTCTTCCCTGTCACTGCTCAGAAGGACATGGAGGAGCAGTTCATCAGACTTCGGTAAGGGAACAAGCCCGTGGATGAGTATGCCGCGGAGTTTCTCAGATTGAGCCGCTTTGCCCGTATATGGTGACGGATGAAGAGAAGCGGGCAAGCAGATTTCAGCAGGGATTGCAGATGGACCTACAAGTATTCTTGATGCCCCAACAGCTGAAGACATATTCAGAGGTTCTCACCATAGCTCGAGAAGTGGAGCGTGGACTAGAGAAGAAGCAAGCAAACCAGATGAGGAGCCAGGCCAAGAAGAGGCCTTTTGAGTTGATGGATGAGGAGGATGCGGATAGGGCAACCCAGGGCCCGATGATGAAGAGACCATTCCAAACTCCTCTTCCTCAGATCACATGCAATTTCTGCCACAGGCCCGGACACTATAAGAGAGATTGTCGGGTGGCCAATGGATTATGTTTGGCATGTGGGGCAAGAGGTCATGCACTCTGGGATTGCCGGTACAGAAAGTTTGAGCATACGGCACCAGTCAGACCAGCTCTTCCAGCTCCAGCACGTCCAGCTCCAGCACTTCCAGCGCCACCACTGAGGAGGAACCCTGAACCTGTTGATCGAAGAGTTCCATTTCCACCCCAACGGTATGATCATCAGTATAGGGGAATGAGACCGAGAGCAGATCAGAGGAGAGGTCAAGTTCACATCATGGCAGCAGAGGCCTCAGATGATGCAGCAGAGTGGGAAGACCAGTATCCAGACCAGGAGCCCTGAGGACGTCATGGTAACTTCTACCCCATATCTTGTATTTGAGTTGATCATCTTTCTTAATATTTCTTTTGTCATTTTATCATTGTTCATTCTGGTCCTTCCTGTATTCATCCTATCCCCTGTTTTGGTTTTATGAGGCCTTTATTCCAGCCATTGTCCCCTTTGTATTCAATTTGCCCCTTAATGAAATTGCGAGGACGCAATTTTTTGTAAGGTGGGTGGATTGTAATACCCCGTTCCCGGAATACGTACTTAGTTGCGTATTCAGATTTTCGATCGTATTTTTTCGATTTGTTTCCTATATTTATTCCGTATTATGAATTCCTTGTATGATTGTTTTATCTTGGTTGTGGATTCGTGGATTCGGAGTCAGCCCTAGTCTGAACTGAAGACCCGATTATAGTATAGTATTCGATTTGGCCTTTCCGGTGATTAGATTTGACCAATTTCAGTTTCAAATGTTATTTTCCAATATATTAGATTTTCTGTGATTTTCTAGATTTTTCTTGGATTAAATTGAATTTCTTCAAAACGGTGTCGGCCAGTGCCGCTGACCGATTCCTGGATTTTTAATTCTCAAACTGATTGGAATTTCATGATGGTCCTTTAGACTTTATCTTTTAGAATTGCATTTCCTATCTACATTCTTTTTCTGAGAATTTTATGATTTTATGAAAATTCCAACGGAGTCGGTAGGTAACTGATTCCGGGATTTTTAGTTTTAAAACTATAAAGTATTTCTTAAAAAGGATTTCACTATGAGTCTTCATATATTATTATTGATTTTTGGGTAATTTTCGAGTCGTTCCGAAATACTTGAATTTCGGACGATTCCGGCTTTTTCCGAAATGATTTCCACATCTTTGACTTTAACCCAGGTATCAGTCTTTTCATCAGTTTCATCTTGAGTCCAAGAGAAAATATCTTCTCTTTATTAATTCTTTTCCTTTTCCTTTTTCTATTTTCCTTTCCTTTTTCTCCAAGACAAATGGATTTTTCCCAATTTTCCAAATTCCAAAACCCTTTCCAAAATGCCACCTCATTTCCCACTCACTCTCTCTCTCTCCCATGGCCGGCCAAGTGGCCAAGTGAGGGGCACCTCACCCTCTCTTTGTCAAGCCCCTATTGGCTAAGAGAGGACACCTCATCCCTCCCCATTTGCACAAAGCCCCCTCTCATCTACACTATTGCTCCTCCTTTACAAAACCAAAATCATATATAAATCAATCATTTTCATTTCTTTCCCTTTTCTCCACTTCTCCAAAAGAGAAAACCTCTCCAAGTCTCTCCTTCACCTCAACCTAAACCCTAGCTCCAAGAACTCCACCAGATCTTCTCTTCCAGCTCAAGCTTCTGATTTGGAGCTCGGATCGTAGCTCTCTTCGTCGCCAAGGATTGCTTGGGAGCTAATTGTCGACCACCCTCTTCCCGGACTCGTAGAGATTCAATCAAACGGCTCCAAGTGAGTATCTTTACTCACCAAGATATGTTCCATTCCTAGTATACTGTACCCCCATATCTTGTGCTCACATGTCATAAAAATCACATTTTTACCATCAAGAACAACCCCAAGTTCTGTTCTGTAAACTGCTCCCCGACCCCTATTAGTCGACTTGACCTAGAACCTAGTCGACTAGAACCCTTAGCTGGAACTTAGCTTTTCTGGAAAAACACAGTATTAGTCGACTTACCCCAATTATTAGTCGACTAACCCCTTCTGGAAACAAATCTCAACTCTCTGGAAATCCCTATTAGTCGACTCCTGAATTCACCTAGTCGACTAACCCTCCTTAGACCAGAAACTCAACTCTAGGCCCCAGTCGACTTAAGCCTAATTTATTAGTCGACTTGAACCCCTAGTCGACTAACCATTTTTCCTTAGTCGACTAATGTTTCCTGAAACAGAAACCCCAATTCTCTGTATCCCAGACTTAGTCGACTTGCGTGTCTGTTAGTCGACTTGAGACCTATATTAGTCGACTAATCCCTTGACCCTAGTCGACTCCTGAAACAATCCCAACTCTCTGGTGCACAGATTTAGTCGACTATACAAGACTGTTAGTCGACTAATCCCACTTGTAGTCGACTAATCCTTCCACCTAGTCGACTAATTCTGCCTGTATGTCTTAGATGATTTCTTTTCTAAAATTAGATCTTGTCGTTGGTTTATGTGTTATGCATTATGGTTTCTTGTACTTCATGACTGGTACTTTAGGACTTATTACTTATTGGATCTCACCTCATATTACTTCATGACTTGTTAATTAACATTATCAACCACTGTCAACTTTATGTTTTCTTTTAACACATGTATGTCACCTAACCATACCACTACCTTGCTAGACCCTATTGTTATGACATGACTGACCCGGCCTATTATCAAACTACTGTTATGTTTCATTTCTTGTTATACATCACCACCTCGTCGTGCTATCTTTTAAAATCAAGCATGACACACTTGACCGTATGGTTATCTTGTTTACGGGAACCCTGCCTTGTTTTATGGAACTAAGTGCCACACCATACTCGGTGGGGGCCACCTCTAGAATCCACTCCCTCAGAACAAAGTGCCACATGGAACAAAGTGCCACACCACACGGTGGGGGCCACCTCTTGAATCCATGGGGGCCACCTCTTGAATCTGTAGGGCTATTACTGTTATGTTCATTTTCCCGTAAACTGATAATCCTTAATAAGCTACAACTTGTATGGGGTATGGGTGGAAGTGATGGATGCCGGAATGATACCTTGCTTATAGTAGGTGGGCGGAATATGGAGATTACTGTTAGTGGGACTTTGGGCCCACACTATATGACTGTTAGGGGGACTTTGGGCCTCCAAACCGGTTCCAGGTGTATGGAAACTACTATAAGAAGTGTTATCAGTTCTCCATCGGCTTCCGTTAACAAAACTCGAATAGCTTATATATGGATGTATGTGAGTTGGGATCGATACCGAGACACGTACCTAGATATATGGGTTAGGCGAGTAATAATAATAATAGATGTCAGTTATGTTCTCCGTTATAGTTACTGTTATGAGTACCAGCTATGATTCCTGTCTTAGTTCCTGTTATGACTATTATTTACTTGTCGTGATTCCAGTGATGATTCCGGTTATTGGATTATGTCTTTTTCATTATGATTCATGTCTTCTTGTTATGTATTCTCGTTATGACTATCGTATGATTTGCAACTCTGGTTTTATATGCTTGGATTACTGTGGCATGAGATAGAGGTATATAGATGAGGGTTTCCTTGTTTGGATTATTCCTTCGATGTACTGGTTTCATGGGACAGTGACTTAAGTATATACAATCACTTTTGCTTGTAATCAGCTTTACCTTGTATCCCCTGTTTTATGATTACTTTATATTCGTTCATCTATACCATACTTGTGTTTTAACCCCTATTCATGTCTCTTAGCCACTTGGCTGTAGTTCATTTACTGTTGCATGTCTTGATCCCTTGGATTTGCACATTCAGATTCCGTAGCTGGATCGAAGTGGAGCTGTCCACAGTAGATCGAGCTTTCTTTTGGGCAGGCAGCCTAGCTCTACTTCCTTTGCACCGGACTCCTCTTTTGACTCACGGGATCTTCATCCTCCTCGTGAGCCTTTTGTATCTCTATTGTATATTTCACTTTGGACTTGGTTGTGATGACTGATACATGTAATATGTAATGTTTATCATACACTGTGATGACTTTGTGTCTGTACTTTTATGTTGGCATATGTTGTATACCACGCTTTGTGTTGTACCCTGACTCTTGCTTGTACTTTTATGCTTAGCGTATATACGTGGGGGCTTCTTCTGACCTACGTATATACGTTGCAGTGACGTCCCCGTATCTGTGGAATCGGGGCGTTACAGGTTGGTATCAGAGCTTAGGCTCTTCCACCTATAGTACAAACAAGCAGCAAATTCTAGTAATTTGCTAGTGCCAACTACAATGTACAAGTCATCTAGTCCTTCTTGATTCTACATCTAGTCCTCCTTGATTTCTTCCTTCATATCCTGAAGTCCTTCCATTCCATTTTCCAGCTCCTTCCAGTCTATCCATACCTAGTATCGAATGGAGAGGAGATCAGGCCGCAGCAACTCTGGATCAGCATCGAATGGAGCAGCGGGAGAGAATGTGGATATATTGAGGGTTATCCAGATGATGATGGAGAACCAGCAGCAGCAGACCGAGCTTCTCCGGCAAGAGATAGCAGCACCTAAGGAACAGAGGCCGGGGAACATTTCAGACTTCAGGAGGCTGCAGCCAGCCATATTCACGGGTGGAGAGAAACCCTTGGAGGCTGAGCAATGGCTGACCGACACTTCAGACTTGCTGGATGCAGCCAGAGTTCCAAAGGAGAACCAAGTTGAGGTTGCCAAGATTCAACTGAAGGATATAGCCAGGACTTGGTGGCTAGCAGAGGAGGCCAGATTGGAGAAGCCTGTCACTTGGGACACCTTCTCCAAGAGTTTTTACAGTAGATTCTTCCCTGTCACTGCTCAGAAGGACATGGAGGAGCAGTTCATCAGACTTCGGTAAGGGAACAAGCCCGTGGATGAGTATGCCGCGGAGTTTCTCAGATTGAGCCGCTTTGCCCCGTATATGGTGACGGATGAAGAGAAGCGGGCAAGCAGATTTCAGCAGGGATTGCAGATGGACCTACAAGTATTCTTGATGCCCCAACAGCTGAAGACATATTCAGAGGTTCTCACCATAGCTCGAGAAGTGGAGCGTGGACTAGAGAAGAAGCAAGCAAACCAGATGAGGAGCCAGGCCAAGAAGAGGCCTTTTGAGTTGATGGATGAGGAGGATGCGGATAGGGCAACCCAGGGCCCGATGATGAAGAGACCATTCCAAACTCCTCTTCCTCAGATCACATGCAATTTCTGCCACAGGCCCGGACACTATAAGAGAGATTGTCGGGTGGCCAATGGATTATGTTTGGCATGTGGGGCAAGAGGTCATGCACTCTGGGATTGCCGGTACAGAAAGTTTGAGCATACGGCACCAGTCAGACCAGCTCTTCCAGCTCCAGCACGTCCAGCTCCAGCACTTCCAGCGCCACCACTGAGGAGGAACCCTGAACCTGTTGATCGAAGAGTTCCATTTCCACCCCAACGGTATGATCATCAGTATAGGGGAATGAGACCGAGAGCAGATCAGAGGAGAGGTCAAGTTCACATCATGGCAGCAGAGGCCTCAGATGATGCAGCAGAGTGGGAAGACCAGTATCCAGACCAGGAGCCCTGAGGACGTCATGGTAACTTCTACCCCATATCTTGTATTTGAGTTGATCATCTTTCTTAATATTTCTTTTGTCATTTTATCATTGTTCATTCTGGTCCTTCCTGTATTCATCCTATCCCCTGTTTTGATTTTATGAGGCCTTTATTCCAGCCATTGTCCCCTTTGTATTCAATTTGCCCCTTAATGAAATTGCGAGGACGCAATTTTTTGTAAGGTGGGTGGATTGTAATACCCCGTTCCCGGAATACGTACTTAGTTGCGTATTCAGATTTTCGATCGTATTTTTTCGATTTGTTTCCTATATTTATTCCGTATTATGAATTCCTTGTATGATTGTTTTATCTTGGTTGTGGATTCGTGGATTCGGAGTCAGCCCTAGTCTGAACTGAAGACCCGATTATAGTATAGTATTCGATTTGGCCTTTCCGGTGATTAGATTTGACCAATTTCAGTTTCAAATGTTATTTTCCAATATATTAGATTTCTGTGATTTTCTAGATTTTTCTTGGATTAAATTGAATTTCTTCAAAACCGGTGTCGGCCAGTGCCGCTGACCGATTCCTGGATTTTTAATTCTCAAACTGATTGGAATTTCATGATGGTCCTTTAGACTTTATCTTTTAGAATTGCATTTCCTATCTACATTCTTTTTCTGAGAATTTTATGATTTTATGAAAATTCCAACGGAGTCGGTAGGTAACTGATTCCGGGATTTTTAGTTTTAAAACTATAAAGTATTTCTTAAAAAGGATTTCACTATGAGTCTTCATATATTATTATTGATTTTTGGGTAAATTTTCGAGTCGTTCCGAAATACTTGAATTTCGGACGATTCCGGCTTTTTCCGAAATGATTTCCACATCTTTGACTTTAACCCAGGTATCAGTCTTTTCATCAGTTTCATCTTGAGTCCAAGAGAAAATATCTTCTCTTTATTAATTCTTTTCCTTTTCCTTTTTCTATTTCCTTTCCTTTTTCTCCAAGACAAATGGATTTTTCCCAATTTTCCAAATTCCAAAACCCTTTCCAAAATGCCACCTCATTTCCCACTCACTCTCTCTCTCTCCCATGGCCGGCCAAGTGGCCAAGTGAGGGGCACCTCACCCTCTCTTTGTCAAGCCCCTATTGGCTAAGAGAGGACACCTCATCCCTCCCCATTTGCACAAAGCCCCCTCTCATCTACACTATTGCTCCTCCTTTACAAAACCAAAATCATATATAAATCAATCCTTTTCATTTCTTTCCCTTTTCTCCACTTCTCCAAAAGAGAAAACCCTCTCCAAGTCTCTCCTTCACCTCAACCTAAACCCTAGCTCCAAGAACTCCACCAGATCTTCTCTTCCAGCTCAAGCTTCTGATTTGGAGCTCGGATCGTAGCTCTCTTCGTCGCCAAGGATTGCTTGGGAGCTAATTGTCGACCACCCTCTTCCCGGACTCGTAGAGATTCAATCAAACGGCTCCAAGTGAGTATCTTTACTCACCAAGATATGTTCCATTCCTAGTATACTGTACCCCCATATCTTGTGCTCACATGTCATAAAAATCACATTTTACCATCAAGAACACCCCCAAGTTCTGTTCTGTAAACTGCTCCCCGACCCCTATTAGTCGACTTGACCTAGAACCTAGTCGACTAGAACCCTTAGCTGGAACTTAGCTTTTCTGGAAAAACACAGTATTAGTCGACTTACCCCAATTATTAGTCGACTAACCCCTTCTGGAAACAAATCTCAACTCTCTGGAAATCCCTATTAGTCGACTCCTGAATTCACCTAGTCGACTAACCCTCCTTAGACCAGAAACTCAACTCTAGGCCCCAGTCGACTTAAGCCTAATTTATTAGTCGACTTGAACCCCTAGCCGACTAACCATTTTTCCTTAGTCGACTAATGTTTCCTGAAACAGAAACCCCAATTCTCTGTATCCCAGACTTAGTCGACTTGCGTGTCTGTTAGTCGACTTGAGACCTATATTAGTCGACTAATCCCTTGACCCTAGTCGACTCCTGAAACAATCCCAACTCTCTGGTGCACAGATTTAGTCGACTATACAAGACTGTTAGTCGACTAATCCCACTTGTAGTCGACTAATCCTTCCACCTAGTCGACTAATTCTGCCTGTATGTCTTAGATGATTTCTTTTCTAAAATTAGATCTTGTCGTTGGTTTATGTGTTATGCATTATGGTTTCTTGTACTTCATGACTGGTACTTTAGGACTTATTACTTATTGGATCTCACCTCATATTACTTCATGACTTGTTAATTAACATTATCAACCACTGTCAACTTTATGTTTTCTTTTAACACATGTATGTCACCTAACCATACCACTACCTTGCTAGACCCTATTGTTATGACATGACTGACCCGGCCTATTATCAAACTACTGTTATGTTTCATTTCTTGTTATACATCACCACCTCGTCGTGCTATCTTTTAAAATCAAGCATGACACACTTGACCGTATGGTTATCTTGTTTACGGGAACCCTGCCTTGTTTTATGGAACTAAGTGCCACACCATACTCGGTGGGGGCCACCTCTAGAATCCACTCCCTCAGAACAAAGTGCCACATGGAACAAAGTGCCACACCACACGGTGGGGGCCACCTCTTGAATCCATGGGGGCCACCTCTTGAATCTGTAGGGCTATTACTGTTATGTTCATTTTCCGTAAACTGATAATCCTTAATAAGCTACAACTTGTATGGGGTATGGGTGGAAGTGATGGATGCCGGAATGATACCTTGCTTATAGTAGGTGGGCGGAATATGGAGATTACTGTTAGTGGGACTTTGGCCCACACTATATGACTGTTAGGGGACTTTGGGCCTCCAAACCGGTTCCAGGTGTATGGAAACTACTATAAGAAGTGTTATCAGTTCTCCATCGGCTTCCGTTAACAAAACTCGAATAGCTTATATATGGATGTATGTGAGTTGGGATCGATACCGAGACACGTACCTAGATATATGGGTTAGGCGAGTAATAATAATAATAGATGTCAGTTATGTTCTCCGTTATAGTTACTGTTATGAGTACCAGCTATGATTCCTGTCTTAGTTCCTGTTATGACTATTATTTACTTGTCGTGATTCCAGTGATGATTCCGGTTATTGGATTATGTCTTTTTCATTATGATTCATGTCTTCTTGTTATGTATTCTCGTTATGACTATCGTATGATTTGCAACTCTGGTTTTATATGCTTGGATTACTGTGGCATGAGATAGAGGTATATAGATGAGGGTTTCCTTGTTTGGATTATTCCTTCGATGTACTGGTTTCATGGGACAGTGACTTAAGTATATACAATCACTTTTGCTTGTAATCAGCTTTACCTTGTATCCCCTGTTTTATGATTACTTTATATTCGTTCATCTATACCATACTTGTGTTTTAACCCCTATTCATGTCTCTTAGCCACTTGGCTGTAGTTCATTTACTGTTGCATGTCTTGATCCCTTGGATTTGCACATTCAGATTCCGTAGCTGGATCGAAGTGGAGCTGTCCACAGTAGATCGAGCTTTCCTTTTGGGCAGGCAGCCTAGCTCTACTTCCTTTGCACCGGACTCCTCTTTTGACTCACGGGATCTTCATCCTCCTCGTGAGCCTTTTGTATCTCTATTGTATATTTCACTTTGGACTTGGTTGTGATGACTGATACATGTAATATGTAATGTTTATCATACACTGTGATGACTTTGTGTCTGTACTTTTATGTTGGCATATGTTGTATACCACGCTTTGTGTTGTACCCTGACTCTTGCTTGTACTTTTATGCTTAGCGTATATACGTGGGGGCTTCTTCTGACCTACGTATATACGTTGCAGTGACGTCCCCGTATCTGTGGAATCGGGGCGTTACATGTTACGAACACGAGTATGTCATACTTATTTATTTAAATGCTGACTACTTTAAATTAATGTTTCATAACGAGATTGCATGTACACTCCGTGTGCTGGTGTTTATCCTTAGACTCAGGTTTCGTTAATTTTATCAGAAATAAGAAATTATTGTGTTATGGACTCCAAAAGATATATTTCATCCTAACACATAATTTCTTTGGTGGCCTAGTAACTGGACTGTGAATAGAGTATTTATTGGCACATGGTCAGTAGAAATCTCTGAAGCGCCGAAAGTAAATGGTAAGGATGATAGACTGATAAATTGTAATTCACTGTTAATTGGTCAAGTTATCGACCAGCACTAAATTGTATGGACAATAGACTGATAGATGAGTGAACATGAATACTAATTGAAAGGGAAGATTTTCTTACTGTAATATTAGAGAGTTGTATTCCAATTAACTAGCACGTATGAGACATTTGTTTCTCCTTATAGTCTCAACTTACCCATCCATTTAGCCAGGATGTGTGTGCGAGTAATACTTTTGCATACCGATAGCATGTGCCCTATAAGGTGACCAAACTTCTGTGATAATTGAAATAAACACTTTCAATCGTATGTGCTATATCGTTCCAATTCTTAATGGTTTCCTTTCTCTTTGGAGTACAATGTCTTGACTTACGTTAAGGATTAAAGTATGATTGTGGCGTTCATATTATTCTAGTTATAAGGGATAAACCGATTATCTGAGACGATGATCAACTCTATGGGCGTAATAATGAATGTTTTGAAATCTCGTATATGAAGATTTGAAAGTGAGAAATATGGGTATGTGGCATATGTACATATGTACTATCTGGTCGTTTTGCATGTGTGAACCATGTGAACATGGTCGTTCCTCTGTTCAAATATATTTAGAGCATTACATAAAAAGCACCCATATTATATATCTTCACACATATACCATGTTACAAGAATAAAGGGATAGTAAGGCAGGCTTAGAACTGAACACAATCTTGTGTAATAAGTGTTGCATTTAATGTAGAACTTTGAAACATGGTGTACAAGGGCATTGGCATGTGTCTCACTGAATAAGAATCATTATGATTGATATGAATATGATGGGTGAATATCACTTGATTTATGTACTTAATGTAATTGGGTGGCATGTTCTGATTAATTAATTGGTATGAATATTCCTGCAATGATGCAATCTAACAGATAAACATTAATTGTGAGTATGATTGCTTTTGTAAGGGAATTGATGTGCATGATATATGAACCTTATGAAACTGGATGCGTTGGTTATTGTGTTGTTACTATGATATTGGGTAAACCCCAAGCACATGTCTTCTTTCTTATTGTTGCACATCATTTCGGGCATGACATGTAAACTAGTTTTATATTGCTTGTATGAATATTATAACTTAAGTTTGCATGATGCATTATATAAGAGGAGGAAGGGGCCGGGCGGGAGCCGGTAGGAGGGGGGAAGACGGGGATTTGACAAATATATATATATATATATATTGGAGGAAGGGGCCGTGCGAGAACCGGTAGGAGGGGGAAGACGGTGTTATTGTTGTATATACATGCTATATATATCATATTGGGAGGAAGGGACCCGTATGGCACGGGCGGAGTGCGAAGACGGTGCTATGATATACATTTAATTGCATCCTTACAAATGATTGATAAAGAATGGTTATGTGTGATACAAATGTGTATGTGTGTGTGTGACACTGGGGGTATGATGGATGTGTCGTTGTATATGACAATGAAACCATCAGAATACAAGTTTAGTTCATTGAAATGAATACCATATATTGGGTAAAAGTGTGCATGTGAACCAGTGCATTTCTTGAAGTGTGATGCGTTATTGCATTATGAGAAAGATGATGTGGTTATATGTTATATAATTATGGCTTGTGATGTAAGCGTTATTTGAATGCATAAACTAGGTCTATGGCATAACTTTGGTGGTTGGCATATTAGCGTGAAATACTAGGCACGTGAGTAATACACACTATGTACACTTAAGACGAGAGAGTTTGGCTATGTAACTCATAGAACTTATCATACATAAAGATGAAAATTCAATAAAGAAATTGGGGAATACAAAAAGAAGAGTCTGATCGTCCTCAGAAATTGTAGAGGCTGAGACCTTGATTATCAAACTATCGGATGCCTCCGATTCTTATCTTCTTACTATTTCAGATTCCTTTTATTGCGTGTATATTCATACTCTTGTTGAGATATTATCTTTTCTTGATTATTCCTACCTCACTCACTGAGCTGTCGAGCTCACCCTCCCACAGACTGATTTATTGCAGGTTACTTGGAGACAGGGGTCAGGGCTATGCTGCACAGGATTCGTTCTAAATCGATCCATCTCTTGTAGTTTGGGATATTTGTGTTTGTGGATGATATATATGTGGGTCATGGGAGGCATGATTAATCTTGTATATCCATATGTGGAGAACCTTATGGTAGTTTCATTTCAAGTTGACATTTGAGCTATTGTTATTGAGTTGTAACAATAAGAAGTGTATTAGCTATATAATACCCATGATTAGTTGGAAGTTATAAATTCTGAAAGCCTTTGGATGCAGAGATAGGAACTCTAAAGTTTATGTTATTTTGTTTCTCCATAAGTAGGCGATGTCAAGCCGAAAAAATTTTCATGGTTGTGTGGATGATTTTGAATTAAGTTATATGGTTGGAATGAGTATAAGTAGGCTGATGTTAGCCGAAATTATTATATATGTATTGGATATTATATCCGACCAGTAATTACAGAGGAGGTGCTGCTGAAATTTCTAAGAAATAAGGAAAATATTTGATAAATCGGTTTTGTAAGTGGAGGTTATGCAAATTGAGGATTTATTAAACTGTGACCGTTACAAAGTCTACCGTCTCTCAGCAGGTGGAGAGGACGGAGACCAATGAAGTATCGCAGTGGGTAGAGATTGATGCTACTCCACCATCTCCAGTTGGTTCGGTATCAGTGAAGACTTCACCGGATGTGACCGGGTGGAGATCATGTAACCAGGGTTGATACTGAACAGGTTGAAGACATTGATGAGAATGTCGAATTGTTTGCAGCCATTGGAACCAAGGTAAAATCACGCACGTGGGTAAAGAAGCATGAATCTCAAGTTTGTGACCGCGACAAGCTTAAGTTGAAATTCGATGTTCTTCATGACGGCAATAAGGAGGTTCATATGACTCAGCCAGATAGGTTCGCTGCTAAAGATTCAGGTACAAGTGCTTGAGCTTGATGGAGTTCATTTAAATGAACTACGGTTGGCTTGATCCTTTGGAAAAGGTACATAGGCAGCTGTAAAGGCGCAGCCACATTTGGAGATGCAATCTATATGAAGCTATTTGGATTCTTGAGAAGCTGATTGGGACTTCACGTAGAGGTGGAGAGTTGGACTTCACGTAGAGGTGAACCATTGTGATCTCGATGGACAGTTGATCTTCTGGTAAGACGATGGTTAAGATTGCATAAAGGGGTGTGCATCCAGTTTGTTGAAGCCGATGAAGGTGTTCGGTGTGCTCTACTCGGACTTGGTTGGACCGTCAGCTGAAGACATATAGATTGGATAGAGCCAGTCAGTTGGAGAGTCAGTATTGACTCATGATGAGTTCTTCGTGAGGTCATGTAGTTGCTGAGTTGGAGACACGTTCGGTGATCGGCATGTATGGAAGTTCTCCTAAGGTGAAGTGTAGGGAAGGCATGTGTGGTGCATCCTAGTTGATAGCTGAGCTAACGGTTCCAAGACGAGATCATGTGTCGATTTCGCCGAGATCGTGTGTCGATTTCGCCAGGTGATAGACTAGAGTTCGTTGGAGATCGGCTCAGTTTTGAGAAATCTTCACCGAGGTGGAGAATTGTAGGGAGAGAGGAGATAGATGAGATAGAGGAAGATAGCACAGAGATCGGAAGACAAAGGAGCGAGAAATGGCACATGCAGCAGGCTACAACAGTGCACGGTTGACCGTCCGGTCGACCGATGCAAGGAGCCGGTCGACCGCCCGGTTGACCGGTATGCATGAGGTGCACAGACACAGAACGATCGACCGCCCGGTCGACCGTTGCAGGGAAGCAGTCGACCGCCCAGTCGACCGACTGAAAGGAGCCAAGTCTCGGTTGGAGACGGTCGACCGGCGCGGTCGACCGTGGCATGGGTTTTGGGATTCGGATTCTTTTTCTGTTTGGGATCGAATCATCAGTGTTTCCTAAAACCCAGGGACTCTGTGGTTATAAATAAGGGTTAGAGCCTTCATGTATTGTATCCCTGAAAGTTCCCTCAAGTATCTCTCTGCATTAGTTTGTATTGATTGCTGAATCAATAAAATCTCTCTCTCCCTTGCCCCGAGGACGTAGGCACGTTGCCGAACCTCGTTAAATACTGTGTTGATTGCTTTTCTCTATTGTTCTCTATTCTTGTCGTATTGGTTACATCTCCGGCAACATCAGTCTCCGCCTGATTGGTGGATTCCTCAGAGAGATTGTTATCCTGCACACAACACGTATATCACTGAATAATTCTTCCATTTTTTTTGTAATAACTCCGATTTCTTTATCCCTTGCCTCAGATGTTGGTATCGAGCTGCTCACTTCGGATGTTCTATATCCGTAACTAGACCCATAGTTGCATTGGGTCCAAACTTTTAATGGAAATCCTCCATCAGGTTCAGATTTCGATCAAGGTTGGATTCTTAATGCCCGTTGAGATTTAGGCATGTACCCGATTCGATGTTCTTCAGGTTCAGATTGGATCGGGGCCAGTTTTTCTATATCCAATAATAAATGCAAAAAGTTTACAAAATAGTAGAGTAAAGATATTTTGAGATATTTACTATTTTTTTCTAAAGACATTTCATTAGAAATTAATTTGATATTATATACAGAATCCAATATGTACAAGTTGGTATGGGTTAAATCTAGAGTGGGGTTGGTTCTTTTAAATTAGGCCCCACTTGTCATGCGTTCAGGTTAAGGAGGAGTCAAATTTAGAACCGGGTTTGTTCGATTTATACCAATGTGAAAAATCTGTCATGTTAGAATTTTCAAGTACACTCTACCCATAGATATTAGTATTTGAAGGCAATGGTTACTTAGTAAAATATGTCCATAAAACTATCAACTTCTCTGGTGGAGGCAAAGAAAATGACAGTGGGACCCACAGCGGGTCCCGCTTCCCATCCATTCATTGTCATGTCAGATTCCCTCTCCCCACTTTTCCATCCAAACACGCCCGAAGACTCAGCTAACTCAAATCCCGAAAGATAACATAATCCTCAAACAAATCAATCATCAAATCCCTACAAATAATACTAAGACAACCCCATGGTGACTACTAAATCCTTTCCGCATGGGCTCGTATCCACGCATAACTCCCTCAGCCCCACACTCTCTCATTTCACCGTAAATTACACCCAAAATGGACATTATTTAATTTATTTATCTCACCTCATAATATTTTAATTTAGGAAAAAAATGAAAAATTTAATCATTAGGACGACAACTCCGAAGGGCCTGCTCATGGATGTGGAAAAAAATTTTATTGCAGGGGCATTTTGGTAAGAGTAGTGGTGAAATTATTAAAGGCCGAAACTGACCTCACTTCCTGCAACAAATGTTAAAAATAGTAAAATGACAATCGTCGGGATTCCGTTAGCTGGGAAATTGCAAGGTAGGCGCAGGACTGCCGTTACCGTCCTTGAATTGAACCAGGAAATTGATTGCATGGTTTTTCTTTCAGGCTGACAAAAAAATTTATTAAAAAATTATAGAATAAATCAAAATTTACACAAAAGTCTGATATAATTTTCTATTCTAATTTACTTTTCTTTTAATTCTGTCTGTGAAAATATTAATTTTCTAACAAGTTAATCTGCCATTGTTTACGCCGTGTGTATCTAATAACTTTTACGAAAGTTATATTTAAAGCAATTTCAAAAAGAATCAAATCGAAAGGCTTGCCTCTGTGGTATTAAATCTTAAGCGACGATATCTAAAATTATATGAGCATATTATGATATGAAGTAATAAGAAAATTTGAGTACATATTACATATGCGTACATTGTTATTCTATTGGCATAAAAATAAATTATACAAGATAAGAAGATATTTCTTAATACTTGCAGTACACTTTGAGACGCTTTTCATTTTCTCACCTGTTTCTTCTCTTAAACAAGAGGAATAGAAATTTTAATTATGATTTGATTAAAAAAATTTGAAGTTTTAAAGATTAGCATAACTTCTTATTACTATCATTATAATATAATAAAAGTAATGAAGAAAATTAAATTACATATCCTGAATGCCTTAATTCGAAAGGCTTTGTTCTCCTCTACATATGTGCAAATTATGAGTGTAGAGTTGCATCTCACTGCAAACCTAACCAAAATAACAAGCGGGCGTGCAAATTATGATTGTCTCCCGAATCGTTCTGCAAAAAGCAAGACTTTAATGCGTTTAAGGACAATTCTGTTATTATGAAGAAAAGGGAGGGCACTCTGTGTTACCCCGTAAATATCGGACAAGCGCGGAACTGCCGACGCCCAATCGATGCTGCGCTCGCGCCGGCAGCAGTCCTGCTGCAGCCTACACCTGCTCCTGGGCGGTAAGCTCACCGCATCCAAGCCAATCTGGGGACTCCACGTCACCAAAGGTCACATCCTCGAGTACGGAACAGGTGGCGTAGATCCAACAGCACGGTTCTCTCGATCGATCATCGCACGGTCCGATTCTCCTCTTCTAGACCCTTCTGAACAGTAGAAACCGAAAGAATAGAGAGAATTTAACAAAGTGCGGATTTTTCAGGAAAACCCTGTTTTGACTTGTATTTGCAATAATCCGATGACCCATGAACCTTTGCAACTTCAAAGAATAGAGAGTCTTGTAATTTACCAAAAAGTCCCTCTCGAGTATCTCCATTCTTAACCAGAGTGTGGATTATGGAAATCAGATCAAATTTTTTTGGATTTCTGATGTTTCCGTCAGGATCAGACATGTAAGTGTACCTATAAAATTTTAACACAAAAAAAGCTCAGTGAAATTCAAAACTCACAGAATATATTTAAAATTTATAAATTTTATAAGTTGATACGGAAGATATCTAAGTTTTATCATATATAATAACATGTTTGATAAAATAGTACATAGAACTCTCTTTCTCTTGTCTTTTGGGTGTCTTTTTATTTAACATAAATTTTTTTTTAATTTTATTTTTCCTTGCTGTATTTTTAATACCTAAATATTAAAAAAAAAAATGAAACCAGGCAATTCAGCATTTAATTGGTAACAATTTTGGTGCTTAGAGAGTTAATGTCATGAAGTTTAGAAAATACAAATTTATCTTTAGATTTTGGTCAAAGTTATAGTTAGTTCTTTGAAATTTGAGAGGACTTTTAAAACTAAAATAAATCATTAATAAAGTTATACATGTAGAAATTCAAGTCTGATTATTACGAAGAAAAAAAGGTTATTATGTGTTCAGACATAAGCAAAGCAAGAAAAATTTAGCTTTTTTTGAATTCAAAACTGAATAAGTAATTTGAGAATAACTTACACAATATTGTTCAAATAAAAAAAAATCTAGATTATAATAAATAACTATAAAAATATTGAAATTAATGTAAAGTATAATTTCTAATAATTTTTACATGATAGAATTGTATTATCGTTGTGAAAATTAGTTTTATCTAATACTTTTTTACGCTATTTAAAATCTAAAATTTGACTTTTTCCCGATGAGAAAGAAGAAAACTCGGCCCAAACAAGAGTTTGCATCTTATTTCTTCGTAGTTTTTAAATTTAAATATTATATGAATTTAATCTGACTCTTACTTGCTTATACCGAACAAAATCGTGATAAAGAGAAACCAGTAAGGTCTAACAAACTACTTTTATTAGCGGTCTGAATGTCACATCCAATATAAATTACATAATCCCAGTGAAGGGCAATTTTGTCTAAAAACCTTGATCTCCGTCTAACGCTGTGAAATGTTTGTAAATGGTACAATTGTTACAAAAACGAACAAGAGATGTCTGTTTCTGCAAAATGTCAAAACAATGCATAAAGGGTACTGGCCTTCGTTTTAACCGAAGTTAGTTTCTTACGCGAGCACCCCAGCGAGGGAGCGAGAGAGAGAGAGAGAGCTAGAGAACAACGGGGAGGGAGGGAGGGCCGAAGAAATCTTGATTCGATTCCGAGCGCGCTGCCGGTGGATCTGAGCCGTTGATCCTTCTCCCAATCGGATCCGCGCCGTCGATTTCCGATCTTCGTCGTGCGGCCGGCGGAGGAGGCGGACGGCGTCCGTTCTGACCAGATCTCAGTGTTCGGTGCGTTTATTTCGCCATTTCTTACGATTTTGTAACGGATCTGATGTTTCACTTCGATTTAGAGCTGAATTGATTCTCTCGGTTGACGAGTTTTTCTTCCGATCTTTCTAATAGAGTATGATCCGCCGGAAAAAAATGAGTTTTTTTTGGTGCTTTTATTCTACTTTGATGATTTTTTGGGGTTTTTTGATTTCTGACCGGTTTAGTTGCTTGGTCGTTGAAGAATGTTAGGGTTTCTATATAGTTTATGGAAAATTTTCGATATTGATGTTGCGATTGGTGAATTGCACGAGATTTTACGATCTTTGGGGGTATAACTTGTTTGTTTAAAAAATCGATCTAAAAACTAAGGCCATCTCCAACCCACGCCAATTTTGGCGTGGGTTGGATTATTTTCTTCTCCAATCGGGCGCCAAAAGCACCCGGCAAAATGCCGGGTGCTACAGTGCCACGCCAGAAATGGCGTGGCACTGTAGCACCCGGCATTTTGCCGGGTGCCAATCAAAATTTTGATTTATTTTTTTATTTTAAATTATTATTAGTTTAGTAGTATTAATAGTATTTTAATATAATATTAAAAGCAATAATAATAAAATATATAAGGAATATGCTATTTGAAGTGAAAAATGGAGTGATGGGTTGGAGGAGTTTTGGTTGAACACTCCATTTTGGAGTGAAAGTACACTCCAAAATGGAGGGGGTGATTGGAGATGCCCTTATCACGTCCAAGAAAGCTCTTTTTTTTTTTTCAACTTAATATTCGTTTTAAAGTTATTAACTTTGCTGATGTATAGGACATATTGAGAAAAACATCAAGCTATTACTAAAACAGAAGACGTAGGTTTTTATTTATTACTTTAAGTGAAAAACAAAAGACGTCTTCAAATCAGCATGGATGGAACTTTTTTGTTCCACTTTTGACGGAAACTTTTATTACCTGTTATCTTTTGTTTTGGACTTCTGCGCTTCATTTGATTTATCTTTTTCAAATTCATTTTTGTGCCAAGATATATGTGAGTACTTTGATTTGGATCCTATGATTTCAGATGACTTTGGAGATTTTGAAAATCTTAGTTTTTAGTCGGTTTGCAGTTGATGCATCAATGAGAAAGTTGGGTATATCTTTTACCATTTCGGAGAATCCCATGTTTTGCGAGTTGTTATGGCTGAATCTGTTTGTTAGAGAAAAGTTTTGAGGATGCTGTCTATTGTTAGATGGAATAATAGCTATTTTATATTGGGGAAATGATGCTAGAATGAATTTGTTACTTCATTTTTGGTCTGTTTTAAACTTCGCGGTTCATTGAACATGTAGATTTCTGTGAAACCCAAACATAATTTTGAAAATTTGTATAATGATGATTCTAAGTTTCTTTTTTCTGATTTCCACCTTGTGTCTTTGTGCCTCTTTTCAGTAAACTCCAAAGATTTTTTTTTTTCCCCCTTTGGCATGCATATCAGCTATTGTTATTTGGAGTCAGATTAAAATTTCTAATGTTGCTTCTCCTTAACACTATAAACCATCGATGTGGCGAGAATCTCAATTGCAAGGATGTATTTTTTATCGTTGTATCTATGTATCTACTGATGATTGTTGGAATCTCGAGTGTTTTGTGTATTTTCAATGAGTATTTGGGGGCTTTAATCTGTCCTTTATTGAATTAGTTTTTTTTTTTTTTTGGTTTAGGAAATTTTTTAAGTAACATTTTTCATTGGTTATGCTGTATTCAATTTTCTTTTTGAATTGTTTGTAGTGCAGATAAGTTGTATCTGTGAAGCTTGAAGTTATTATCAAGGAGTTGTAGATAAATATAAAATATTGTTTAGCGGTTTCACTATCCCTTTTCTTTTAACTTCTTCTAAGATATGTTTAATATTTATTATTATTATTATTATCATGTTTCTTCCTTTCTTTCCAGTTTGAATTTATAGACCTCTAATATTACTTCTACTTTGAGAGACGTCTCTCCATTGCTCACCACTTGATCCATTAACATTGTCTGTAACATTAGGGATAGAAATTTGTTTTGTGCGTCCCTTCAGAATCTTTTTTCTTAACATGCCCACGTGTCGATGAATGATATTTCACCATTGCTTTCTAAATTTTTATTCTTTTCAGCTGCAAGTGAGTTTGTAAGTTTTTCAAATTGAAACGTAGTATTCTTGTCCCATTGGACTACCAATGATTAAATGCTCTTCTGTTCTATTGCAGATTGTGACCCTTCTCCATCCAAAGTAGGATCAGATGGCTTCCCCAATGTGAGGGGGAGCATTCTATTTCTTCTTCGATGTTCATCTATTTGCTCTGAGGTCTTGGGTCTGAGTGTGTGGTCCAATTGATAGTTTGTTGATACATGATCGTTTCTTCACCACATCTTCCTCTCTCCTTGACCGCGTCAGCCTGTGTGTTTGGCGTGCGCTCTGGAGAGAAGAAGAGGAAAAAGATTGGCCCTTTTCTTGCAATTCCCCCTGTTACATGGCTCCTAATTTAGACAGCCCTGTTCGGACCCAAATGGCAGTTGCTGTCCTAAACCGAACGCTCAGCAGTGAGTATCATGGGTCGAAGAAATCCGAAGGAAAGCCTGCTGGTAGGAGACGGGTTTTTGTCCAAACTGATACAGGCTGTGTCTTGGGTATTGAATTGGAGCGAGTAGACAATGCCCATACTGTGAAGAGGAGACTCCAGTTAGCCCTCAATATTCCCACCGAGGAGAGCTCACTCACCTTCGGCGATCTTGTGCTTAAAAATGATCTTAGTGCTGTTAGAAATGATTCACCTTTACTTCTTACAAGGAATTTACTTCACAGGAGTTCTTCAACTCCCTGTCTATCTCCCACTGCAAAGGATCTTCAGCAAAGAGACCGGAGTGGCCCAATTGAGGTCTTGGGATGCTCAAGCGGCTGTGCCCGAACAAAACAATTAGTGAAGGATGTTGTTAAGGCTATCAAAAGTGGTGTAGATCCATTACCAGTTCACAGTGGGCTCGGGGGTGCATACTACTTCAGGAACAGCAGGGGTGAGAGCGTTGCTATTGTCAAACCAACTGATGAAGAGCCATTTGCACCAAACAATCCAAAGGGTTTTATTGGTAAAGCTCTTGGCCAGCCGGGCTTGAAAAGGTCTGTGAGGGTTGGAGAGACAGGGTACAGAGAGGTTGCAGCATACCTTCTGGACTATGATAATTTTGCCAATGTCCCTCCTACTGTTCTTGTCAAGATAACTCACTCGGTTTTCCATGTCAATGATGGAGTCAACTGTAGCAATAGCAAGGCCCATGAGAGGAAGCCACGGCCTATCAGCAAGATTGCTTCATTCCAGCAATTCATTCCTCATGACTTTGATGCTAGTGACCATGGTACCTCGAGCTTCCCCGTTGCTGCTGTGCACAGGATTGGGATACTTGATGTAAGAATCTTCAACACAGATAGGCATGCTGGGAACTTACTGGTGAGGAAGCTTGAAGGTGGGGTTGGTAGGTTTGGTGGTCAGATGGAGCTCATCCCGATTGATCACGGTCTCTGCCTTCCAGAGAGCTTGGAGGATCCTTATTTCGAGTGGATTCACTGGCCTCAAGCATCTATCCCATTCTCTGAGGATGAACTCGAGTACATTGCTAATCTTGATCCGGTTAAAGATTCTGACTTGCTTCGGATGGAGCTACCAATGATCCGTGAAGCTTGTCTTCGTGTCCTGGTCCTCTGCACGATTTTCCTGAAGGAAGCAGCAGCTTTTGGGCTTTGTTTGGCTGAAATTGGGGAGATGATGAGCAGGGAGTTCACAGGCAGGGAAGAGGAGCCGAGTGAGCTTGAGGTTGTCTGCATTGAGGCAAGGAGGTTGGTAGCGGAAAGAGAAGTGCTCTCTCCACAAGCTGAAATGGGAGATGAAGATGAAATCCAGTTTGACCTTGATTATGAAGAGGCTGAGCCTGTGATATCTAGGACTCCACCATCATACCATTTTGGGGTCAATGGAGGGAGTTCCCGAAACCCATTTTCAAAGTTAGGGAGCTTGGAGGAGGAAGAGGAGGAAGATGGTGACAGTGAAGAGAACAACACGGAAGAAGTTGCTAATTTCTTCACCCGTACTCATGAGCTGCTTCCTGCTGCTCCAAAGCTATCCATGTCACTGAAGGGTGTCAGCCTCACGGAAAAAACCCCGCGTTATCAGGTCAGAGTTTCAAAGGGAGGGAATGCAGTCATTGGCAAGAGCAACAACGGTACCAGAGGAAATCAGAGTGGCAACAGGAGAAGTGCAAACGAGCAGCTGCCGGCGAGTGCAAGTTTCGTGAAGCTGGCAGACATGAGTGAGGAAGAATGGGGAGCGTTCCTCGAGAAGTTCCAGGAGCTTCTGCAAGGTGCCTTCCGTGGCCGCAAGTGGGGGCCTGCTGGTCAGAGGCAGAGGCTGGGCACTTCTTGCCAGTTTTGAGTAGGATAGAGAGTAAGAGGAGGATATAGTGACAAAGTGGGCGAGAGAGAGAAGGGAGGTGGTTTGTTTGTTATGTTTGCAGTTTTTTGTTTGTTGGTGGTTGTGTGCCCTTTGGAGTGATGTGGGTGTAAGGAATGCGGGGGGGGGGGGGGGGGGGGGGGGGGGGGGGTTTCAAGAATAAGAGTGGCAGTTCAGGGAAGTGTAGGGGATTGGAGTGAAGATGTGCTGTCTCGCTGCGTCTGTATATATTTCTAGATGCACGTTAATATCTCAATGGCGTTAAAGGAGGTGAGTGTCATGGCTTGCCTTTTCCCTTTTCTTGTTTTTTCTAATATTTGTGCCTCTTATGAGAACATATATTATTTGTTATTATAATAAAAAACTTACGTATGTAGATTGTTCTGTATGTATTTACCCGATGCATCTCTTTATATTCGGACATTGCCATACAGCTTTCCTTGTGCCCAGAGCCATATGAGCCGCGACTTGTGTTTGGAGAATTCAGGAATGCTGTGTGTATTAACTTTGTATTGGTTTCACTTATCATATGATAGTGTCGAGCTGTGCCTGATGCTTCTATTTCTGCAGTTTGGTGATTCTGTGGTTGCCTTATTTGAAGTGTCTCTTGGTGCGCAAGGAGTTTGGTGTTGGCTTCTTTGAACCTCGAACTTTTGTTATGGTTCATTTTGGTTTCGTATTTGTTGTTGCCGTTGATAATGGCTCTGTTCTAATTTCGCGGGATCTGTATTTGTAATTGGTTTTGTTTCAGATGCCAGGTTTTTGTATGCTCCAGTTAAACTGGGGGCTCCTTCTGTCGATCACTCTGAATGAACTTTCACACTGTTTCTTATAAATGGTCAAAAGGTCCTCAGAGTATCGTCAAGGTACCGTTTTTGAACCCTTTCTCTATGTTCTGGATGATGAGAGCACATCAGGTCTCTGGCCCTGGCCAAGTTATAACAAACTGGGTGTTCGCTAACTTGTTCGTTCACAGTTTAGGTCTGGAGCTTGAGATGTGAGTAAACAAATGAGTGCCAATGAATTGAGCTGATCCGATGTCCCTTCACATGACGAGTTGCTGATATGTGATATTTTTATTACGAAGTGCTGGTTTCTTTCCCTATGTTTCTAAATGAGAATGAAACGTGGATTCCACTCATGATGCATCCCTGGAACACGCAGCTTCTGAGCTTGAAACTGTAAGCATACTGGGTAAAAGAATTATCTTGTGAAGTTAGTTTGTTGAAAAAGTGCAGACAAACGAATCAAAGTGACTAGAGAAAAAGGTATACGACTAATTAAATTATCCAAAGTGTGTGATTCAGGAAGAAACCCCCAAGCACTTTTCTTGCATTCTTGCTGGCCAAAAAGCTCCTTGGCTTTTTATATGGTCGTAACTAGCGAAGGATCTCCCAGCCACGAGAGAGAGAGAGAGAGAGAGAGTCCAAGGCTTCCCTTTGAAGCAATAAAAAACATTATCATGCCATCTCCAGTCTCTCCTGTAACGTGGACCTGAGTCATGACTCGAACTACACCACACAATATTCAACCAGTTTGGCTAACTGGGGACTGGGACAGCACACCTCTCTGATGTGTGTTTGTTATCCAAAAGAATTGAAAGAGTGAGGAGGGACCAGGGGCCAAGGCTCGTAGAGCCCATGATTGGCATAAACATTAAGTGTGACGTGAGTCGTAGACCATTGACCTGAGTACCACGACTTGCATGTGCAAACGCCCTTAAAATTGTGCCTGTGTGGTCCATTGGGTGATGAGCGAGTGGACCAGCTAACAAGTTCAGTTAGTAATATAGTCTCTCTGGTTTCCCCAAGGGCCAGATTTAGAGAGAGAGGATTTTGCCTCCTTGGTTCTCAATGGCAGAGTTTCTTGGTGAACTAAAAATGGATTAGGTGAGGATCTGACATGATCGGTTGCAGTTATAAGAAGCTGGACCATGTCTTACGTTCAATGTATGTGCTAAATGTTAGGATGAGAATGAACGTTTTCATGAGCTTTTATTGCACATATCCAGTAGAAATTTTTCTATAAGAAAATGAGAGAATTCATATTCTTATAGAAAAATTTATATTAGACAACTCTCCACGTCCATTCTCATCCATAGCTGAATGTAATTGGGTCAGGCCTGTTCACAAGTGACGGCCATTTGAATCTGAGTGTCCTCTTGTGTGAGAGGTCCCTGAAACATGAAAACTCATAACAATTAATAGCAAGACAACTCATCATTGACTCAAAATTCAACATATAGACAACATGTTCTTGCAAATATAGAAGGCAGCCCATCATTGACTCAAAATTCAACATGTGGACAACATTGTCTTGCAAATATGAAAGCCAGCTCATCATTGACTCAGAATTCAACATGTGGACAACATGCTCTTGCAAATATGAAAGCTAATAGTAAGACTCCAAATATAAAAGTTATCATCTATTGTATCCTTAAGATTAGCGCACTGATTTAATTAAATGTGCTAATCTTCTACTTGTTGTTCTCTATATAAAGAGCACTGCTCCATTATATTTTGTGGAGAAAAAAATATTGAAATAAAATAAAGCTTTCAGATTCCATAAGTATTATTTATAGGGTATCAGAGCAATATTAGTTAAACGACTCTTACTCTTTGTTCCCACTCACCTCATTCAAATCCCAATCCACCACAACCATGGCGGCCAACATAACCATCACCAACATCGCCAACTTTGTCACCGTCAAGCTCAACAAGGAGAACTATCTCCATTGAAAATCTGTGTTCCTTCCAATACTCTCCACCTATGATCTGCTTCGTTGACGGCACCAACAAATGTTCACCTCATTTTCTTGATGGTGCAAGCGGGAACCCAACGACCACCCTGAACCCAAAGTACACGGAATGGCACAAATAATATCAGACTCTGTTGATCTGAATTTTCGCCACCCTCTCCGACACTGTGTTTCCATATGTGGTTGGCTGCCAAACGATCATGTTAGCCTAGAGCATCTTGAAGAAAAAGTTTGCAAACGTATTTCGTGCGCACACCATGCAGCTCAAAGCTCGGCTGCAAAATACCACCAAAGGAGAGAGGTCTGTCTCGGACTATCTTCAAGCTATTCAAGAGATTGCTGATCAACTTGCAGCAGCTGGCCAACCAATTGCTGATGAATATCTAGTTCTCCACATGCTACGTGTGCTACCGTCGGAATACAACGCCTTTGCCACCCGATTAGAGTTCGGCCCGATGCTATAACTGCAGAAGATCTTCATTCTCTTGTTCTCAGTGAGAAAGTCACGGTCAATGAGCGTGTAAGGTCAGTCACTCAACCTGACTCCTCACCACATGCCTTATATGCCTCTTCCTTCTCCAAGATCTCGGTAAACAGACCTGCATCAACTCAAATTATAAAGAAAGCCCAAAATTATATCCCTAATTTTCAATACAAGGGACCATCCAATTCCAGTTCAAACAATCCCGCTCCAGAAACTTCTCTCCTCAATCCAACAACGGATCAAATTCAATATCCATCAATTCCTCCTCCAAACCAACCTATCAAATCTGCACCAAATCAGGGCATACTGTTATCGACCGTTACTAGCGTGTGAATTATACTTATCAAGGTAAGCATTCCCCATAAAGATTAGCTGCAATGGCGGCACAATCTTCGGACATGATGGATTAATAGATCGCTGACACAGGTGCAACTCATCATATGACTAGTGATCTCTCAATCTTATCCCTCAAGTCAGAATACCTATGTATGGATGCAGTGGTTGTAGGAAATGACATGAAACTTTCAATCTCATTTATTGGTTCTTTCTCCATCCATACACTTCATTCTTCTTTTTTTTTCAAACACATTTTACATGTTCCATCTTTAAACACAATCTTCTCACAGTTCAACAATTTGCTCGTGATAATAAGGTCTCACTAACTTTTAATGCTAATCATTTTCTTATCAAAAAAAATCTGTCGGGACGGGTTCTCTACAAGGGCATAAGTAACAACGGTCTGTATACCCTTCCTCGCCATCTGTCACTCACCACCCCTCCTCCACAAGCTCATTCCACCACCGCTATCTCTTCAGCATCTTCTTGGCATCGTAGGCTTGAGCATCCATCATCGGTGACTCTACAAACACTTCACTCTCAACTTTCACTATTCTCCATTCCAACGACAAATCCACAAAAACCTCATCACTGCTCTGCTTGCCAACTTGGTCCGAGTGTAAAACTTTCATTCTTACCGTCACAAATAAAGTACACACGCCCTCTTCAATTAATCCACTCGGATCTATGGGTCCGTCTCCTGTTGTCTCAAATTTGAGTTACAGGTACTATATAGTGTTTATCGATGACTGGTCCAGATTCTTACGAATTTTTCCTTTATTTAAGAAATCTGATCTTCCACTTGTCTTTAAGGATTTTCTTAATAAAATTGAGTTGTTCTTTGATTCCAAAGTATGTGTTTTTCGTTCAGATGGTGGTGGAGAATTTACTAGTAAATAATTTGTACATATCCTATCCTCCCGTGGCATTATCCATCAATTCAGTTACCATATACACCTGAGCAGAATGGCGTGTCTGAAAGAAAACATTGTCATCTGCTAGACATGACTAGAGCCTTACTTGCTGATTCTAGATTACCCTCAAAATTCTGAGTAGACACAGTTCTGATTGCTGCTTTTCTCATAAATCTGTTGCCCTCTGCCAAACTAAATAATGCTTCTCTCTATCAAGTCCTGTACAACACAAAATCAGACTATACTCATCTTAAAATCTTTGGATGCCTATGCTATATCAAGCACAAGTTGCAGAGTAAAAGTGTACCGCGTGTTTTCATTGGGTATGAAATCCCTTTTAAAGGTTATTGTTGTCTTGACCCCAAAACAGGGCGTGTTTACACTACGCATCATGTCATCTTAGATGAAAACTAATTTTCCTTCTTATAATTCTCTAATCAACATCATTACTCATCCTCGCAATCTTATTCTTCTACATCCTCTATAACCATGGTTCTTATCTTTCTCTCAACCAGTACACGCCATCTCCAACAACTACAACCTCCATCCTCATCAGACAACCCAACCTCCATAATGTCCGTCTCGGATACTGACTTGCCCATTTCAACAAATAATGTTCCTACATCACCTCATTCCACCACTCAACATCTTTCATCCAATACTTCTCCACCAATTCATACTGATATATCAACAACTCTCATTTCTCCTTCAGATCCTTCTCTACCAACCACACCACCAATAGTACATATTCCATCTCCACCACCTACAGTACAAAATATCACTATAACCACATTAATACCTCTCACCTCCTCCACCCTCAACACTTACCCCATGACTACCAGAGTAAAGGATGGCATTTACAAGCCAAAAGCACTCCGATCCACATTATATCCACTTTCTATGTCTCTAAATGTCATCACTTCCACCTTCTCTTACTTGTGTCACACAGGCTAACAAGGATCCCGACGACAAGATGCAATAGCGGCTGAAATTTTTGTACTTATGGATGCTCAAACTTGGACATTGGTCCCTCCTCCACCTAATCAGAACATAATCGTTTGTAAATGGATATATCACGTGAAACAAAAGGCTGATGGTATCGTCGATCGCTTCAAAGCTCGGGTAGTCGCTAAGGGATTCACTCAGCAATCAGGTATCGACTATGAAGATACTTTTATTCCAGTCGTGAAGTCCTCCACCATTCGACTGGTTTTTGCTGTTACAACAAAGTTTAACTGACCTATGAAATAACTTGATATTAACAATGCTTTTCTGCACGGCTATCTCAATGAACCGGTTTACATGACTCAACCGCCTGGCTTTATCGACACAGTCAACCCAACTCATGTATGCCGGCTTTTAAAATCTTTATATGGTTTAAAACAACTCCTCGAGCCTGGTATGAACGACTCCGTCAATCTCTTTTAGAGCTGGACTTCACTATATCACCTTCAGATCCATCATTATTTATTCAAAAAACCGCTACTGATGTGGCAATTGTTCTCATATATGTGGATGACATACTTCTTACTGGCTCTTTCACTCAAATATGTCAGGCTATCATAACTGCATTGGGTAATTTCTTTCCAGTCAAAGACTTAGGTGATGTAAAATATTTTCTTGGCCTCGAGCTCCATCGAACAAATGGTGCTTTGTATATTACTCAATCAAAGTATATAGTTGATCTTCTTCGACGGGCAAAAATGGATGGAGCCAAACCTTCCTCCACCCCCATTTCTACAAGTTTGAAACTAGAGAACATTTATGGGGATATTCTGTCTGATCCATTTCAATTTCGCTCACTTGTTGGAGGTCTACAACATCTTACGTGGACACGACCAAATATCTCATTCTCAATAAATCAAGCATGTCAATTTTTGAAGGACCCAGAACCCATCATCTTATTGCAGTCAAAAGAATCCTGAGATATCTCAAGGGTTTGCTAACATGGGCCTAGTTTATAGGCGTAGCATCCTTCACCTCAATGCTTTTGCTGTTGCCGATTGGGCAGGCTCCTTCCATGATCGGAGATCAACAACTGGTTACTGTATTTATCTCAGATCCAATCCTATATCATGGTTAGCAAATAAACACACCGTAGCACGAAGCTCCATGGAAGCCGAATATCGAAGCTTAGCACACATGACCGCTGAGTTTTGCTGGCTCACCTATCCATTAAGGGATCTCCACATACCACTGACAGCTCCTCCCACCCTTCATTGTGACAATTTAAGTGCACTAGCCATCACCACAAATTCAATTTTCCACGCCCGGACAAAGCATGTTGAAATCGACTGCCACTTTATTCGAGAACTAGTTCTTCTCAAGCACCTCTCTCTTCGATGTCTCTGCACTAAGGATCAAACAACATATATATTCACCAAGCCGCTCTTCTCCATCAGGTTTCATATTCTCCTCAACAAACTTTTCCTGTGCAACCGCCAGTTCAGTTTGAGGGGAGGTAATAGCAAGTCAGCTCATCATTAACTCAAAATTCAACATGTGGACAATATGCTCTTGCAAATATAAAAGCCAGCTCATCATTGACTCAAAATTCAACATGTGGACAACATAGTTTTGCAAATATGGAAGCCAGCTTATCATTGACTCAGAATTCAACATGTAGACAACATGCTCTTGCAAATATGAAAGTTAATAGTAAGACTCCAAATATAAAAGCTGTCATCTATTGTATCCCTAAGATTAGTGCACTAATTTAGTTAAATGTGCTAATCTTCTATTTGTTGTTCTCTATATAAAGAGCATTGCTCCATTATATTTCATGAAGAAAAAATATTGAAATAAAATATAGCTTTCAGATTCTATAAGTATTATTTATAACAATGAGGTTACAAGTCCAAAATATGTCAAAAGTCGAAGAAAAATTTGTCTCTTGTTCAAGCGTTGGGGTTTATGCAAAAAGAGAGAATTGAAGTTACCCACATTATATTAAAAAACAAGGAAAAGGAAAAGAAAAACACTCTCCTGTCCTGCACTTCTTGGCGATGATTGTTCAGTATACTCAAATTTTAGACTTATTATGTTTAAAATTTTTGTTATTTTAGTGAGAGTTCAATGGGTTACCTACTCAAAACAGATTTGACTGTTTCGCTTAAGAAAGACATGATGAATTTAGTAAGCAAGCTGAGCTTCCCAAACCAAGTTAAAAAACAAAATGCATACCTTATCTACATAATTAATATTGAAAATATTTATGGAATTTTTTTCTAGGTCATGTTTTAAATTAATAAATAAGATATCAATAAACTAGGGGATTGAACGTTGCAATAGGATACAAGAAATGTCAAAATAAAAGAGGACTTTAACAAGCAACCTGAGTGTGGCTAGAAACTAAATTCAAGCTTGAACATGCTGTGCTCGGTTAAGTTGAGCTTATTTCTTTCAGACTCATAGCCAAGCGAAACGGTGCTTCAATAACGGTCGGTTTTTGAGCTCACAGATCAGACTTGAAAGCAGAACTCGACTTTGTGCTCGGTATACCCATGCATTAGTTAGCCCTAGCATGTCTTTATGAAGATATCACCAGATCAGGTCTTCTCCTCTTTGAAACTATAAACAGAAAAAATCACTTTTCCTCAGTCCCAACTATACAAGTTGAAGAATTGAGCTGTTCACTGGTGTAGATGGATTTATCCAAGGAGCTTTTGGATAAAAACGCACATGTTTGAAGTTATGTTACATTTCCTAAAACACGAGCACTTGTTTAGCAGATACATGACAAAGAAAAAGGATACTGAATTACTAATAACATCGCAAATGCCAATAAAATAGAAAAAAAATCAGCAATTAATGAAAATGGTAATCCATATTACTGAATATTCTCATAATCTCATACATATTTTACAAAAAATTCTCATCTTTATTGTAGTGCAGATCTAGGTCATGCTATCACTGGGGAACAAGAAAAAGGAAAAGAAAAGAAAAACATTTATGAAATATTCAATTCATTCTATCTTGCTTACACAACATATATGTAATCATGCAATAATACCAGGGATCATTTATTGATTATTTGTAAGCCATTGGTAACCCATGCACAAATATATAGAATCACAACTGTACAGAATTCATCATTTTATATTTTTTACTCAATATCTTCTCAGTCTTTTAACAAATTTTCTACACTGTCCAGATTTTGGGTTCCCCTCACTTCACTCAAAACTAGTTCCAGGTGAAGAAGTTGAGATCATCAGAAACAACTCTCATTGCTATTCACAATTGCGTCAGAAAACTTCTAGTGAAGCTGATCCTTGCCTCCCAAAATGGAATATGTTGAGCTGTCTGCCATGTAAAAACAGCTCCGAGTCTGATACAGCCACAACAAACATTGATTGGCAGCTGATGTATAGAGAAATCTTTCAAGAAACAAATTCAAGCAACCGCTGGTGGAGGCTCCTTTATGCTGGTCAAGTGGCTTAGCTCAACTTGCTGACGCTCTAGCCTCTTCAGAAATCCCAAAGCATTGATGCTTCCTGAAATAGAGAGTGTCTCATCCTTGTTAAGACTCCTTCCTATTCTCGATATAGCATGTGTCACATCTGCTATTGTGGGGCGCTTCCTTGGAGTCCTGTGCAAGCACCTGTAAGCTATGTCGGCTAGTTGCTTGATCTCTTCTAAATTGGTTGTGCCTGCGATCTTGTTATCAATTATCTCATCCCAATCAGCTTTCCCATCACCGCCAATCGCTGCCTGAAAGAAGAAAAGGATAAAGCTTCAAACAGCCAAGTAGTAGGGGATACACTTGAGTACAAATAAAGCTAACATACCATTGGGTTTGCCTGAACAGAAGTTAGAGTAGTTTGCAGTTGGTATGTTTCTTTCTCTCTTCATTTTATTGAAAAAAATTAAATTGTCTTCTTCTAGCTTACTTTGTGGTCCCTGATATACATTTCATACATTTACAGTCATAATTTTGTGTTTGTTTTAATTACATCCAAGTAGGTTTAGGGTACTAGATTCACCAAAAAAAATATGTGCTGTCTACTGCATACAGCATCCCAATGCTGGATATTAGAGTTCAGCTGGGTCATATTTACCTATATTGTGTATCATGGGGAATTGACCCTAACCTGCAATGAAAGATTTCAAGGACTCATTGGTCAACATAACCAGCGGTGAACTTGTATTGGCCACTGTCAACCTCACAGAGCTGAGACAAAAGAGTTAATATTGTTTTGAAGCTCAAAGAGGAATTTGGGAGAATTGACAAGTGACTTGTGACGAGAAGTCACAAGTTCAAAGCATGCCACAACCAATATAAGAGGAGGAACTTTCTCCTTAATATTTTGAGAGGTTGGAAGGCACCCAGCTTATATTTAAAAAAACAAAAAATGAAGCCTATACATTTCTCCTTCCTTTTGTTTTCTAAAATTTATTTTCTTCTAGTTTTACTTTGTGGACTCTGAAGTATATCTGGTAACACTCGGATAATTTAGTTTTAGGGGAAAAATGTGCCCACATCTCTCCTCTCCCTTCTCTTAGCATAATTTTTTAAATGAGAAAAGCTGATCCTCGACATTTTTTTCCCCTTGGGACACTGATACAGATTATGAATTACTATTGCTAATTTCATGATACTGTTTTGCTCTCATATTTTACTATTAACTGTTTACTGGTAAAATATATCTGGCAATTTTGCTGCTTTATGATATTTTTATTATTACCATGATACTGTATCTTTGCTCCCAGGATTATACAGTAATTGTATATGGTTGATTGTAATTCTGGATTCCACTAATCTTTGCACAATATCTAGTTGCATCTGTCCCAGAATACATATTATCGTACAATGCAAGTTATGTTAAAAGCTTTTGGAAAATAAACTGCCATGGCTCGAATTGTATTTAAAGATGTGTATCGTGCGTGAAACAAGAACTTACGAGATTGATATAATCCATCAGACCTTGCTGAGGATTTATGGCTGTTATGAGTTCAAATAATATTATACCAAAGCTATATATGTCGCTCTTCTTTGTGTAGTTGTTTGTTGACATGTAGTCCGGATCCATGTAGCCGTATGTCCCCTTGAGACCTGAGAATCTTCCATCAAAAACCACTTCTTTAGAAAGTCCAAAATCAGCCACCTGGTTCAGAGGAATGCATAAAGCTTTACCACATTAACGGGATATTATGAGAAAAATATTGAATCGCTAAAATCACAAGACAGCCCAACATTTATTTAATTTAAATCTAAAGCAGCATATTAATACTTGCCTGCATGCCAGCACAATGCGTAGGCATGCTTGCGAATTTATGTGGGGTGACTAAATATGTCTAAGTCTATTATTTTGGAAAAATCATGCTCTTTTATCTTTTTAACAGAGAGATAAGATTTCAAAATTAAATTCTTTTAGCTGTTTTTTGGTTTAAAAAGGTATGGATTAAAACAAAATATTTCTCACAGAAAGAAAGATCACAAAACGTTTCTGTGACATTAGGATAACTTAAGTTTTCAGCTACAAATACTAGCACACAGTCATGAAATATATGTCCACTTTTCAAAATCTAGCAGAAATGACGGAAGATTGTGGCTTAGAAATATCACTGAAACAGACTAATCAAAGTACCTACAAACTGTTTCCTGTGAAATCACCAAAAGCATTAAATAGAACAGTCATGAGACAATGAAATTTGGGAGCAAGTGGAGGGGCAGTTTGACTGCTTTATTAGACAACTATAAGTCCTCTGCAGTAATGGTGAAAGGTCCTATCAAGCTCGGGCTTTGATTAATAGGAGGAATGAGATAAGACATTGACACGACATTGACGCAACACATAAAATCCTTAGGGAGCGGTTTTAATACTTCCAAAGGCATACCTGTTGTGGTTATGCCACCTACATAAGTTTCATGTGCGCAATGAAATTGGATAATCTACTCGGTTCATTTTAATCTACATGTTTTGAAAGTTGTTTAAGCAAATAGTCCTGCATTTTGAAGCTTTCTGTCCACGCATGAACTTGTTTGGATTTGTGACTGGAATACGTCGTGAAGGTAGACGAAATTTCGGAGATCAAAAAACGGACGCGCACAAGCATTTGTGCACAGTACCAATCGACTAATACTGGGTATAGTCGACTAATCACATGGATTAGTCGACTAATACTTTGTATAGTCGACTATGTTGGCCAACAGAGAGTTGGGGTTCCGAATCTTGTCAGAGTAGTAGACTTTTGGACCTAATCGACTAATACATAGTACTAATCGACTAGTACCCTGGCCTAGTCGACTAATGTCACAATTTTCTTTTCTGAATTTGTTTTCAGATTCGAGTTGAATTCGGGTTTCCTTTATTCTAAGGCGGTGATTGTTCATATTAATGAAGTTTGTTTAAGATTAGGAGAGTTTTATGATCAATAAATAACCCCTTGGTGGTGATCTTCAATGTAATCCCAATGAATTTGTAATTTCTAAGAGTGTAATTCATCTAGGTAAGATATTCGTGAGAGAATCTTAGCCACAAGGGATCGATGTTCTTGATGGCCATCAAGGGCTTGTAATCTTCTCAGCGTGAAGTGTAAGTAATTCTTATTGTACTTTCCCAAAATTTTAATAAAGTTTCTCCCCCTTCTCCTTTGGATATACACACGATCTTCTTGATCAGTGGAACCATGTTATACTGTGTGTTGACTTTTTATCTACTTTAGAATATCTTCTTCTTCTCTTCTTCACGTAACCTTAGTAGATCATGTGGTTCATTTCTGCTGCGCCTCCCCAATCGATCCAGTCATGGGGGCGCCCCTGAAATCACAACAATTAGTATCAGAGTAACGTCAACGAGAAGATGTCTGCGATCAAGTTCGATATTCAGAAGTTCGATCACGTCATCAATTTCAGCAGATGACAGATTAGGATGAATATCATTCTTACCCAGAGCGGGTTAGAAAAAAGCATTAATTGGGAGGGAGAAAAGCCTCGAGACACGAAGGAAGAAACTTGCAGGAGTTGGATGAGAAATCTTCGACAGCTATTCAGCTTTACTTGACGGACGAAGTGTTGAATGAGTTTTTTACGAAGAAAACAGAATTCTCGTTGTGGGAGCGATTTCAGGATCACTATTTGAAGAAGTCGTTGGCGAATCAATTAATTTTGGAGCAGCGTCTCTTTCTTCTACGCATGCATGAAGCTACACATATCAAGTCCCATATTACAAAATTTTCCTTTATTATCAATGATCTAGATAAGGTAGAGGTTAAGATAGAAGATGAGAATCAAGTACTTCTATTATTGTGTTCTTTACCCTCTTCATATAAGAGATTTAGGGAAGGTATCATCTACAGAGTCAAGCCAACAATCAAGTTCAATGAGGTCGAGCGCATCTACTCAACAAGGACAAAATTGACCACTAGTTGACAGGTGAGACTCATCATGATGATTCCGGGTAAGTTCATTATTCAAGGGAGAAGTAAAAATAAAAGTTCTACGGGTAACTCAAAACATAAGAATTTGACGTGCAACTATTATCACAAGAAGGGGCACATTAGAGCTAATTTGTTGGCTTCTAAAGAAGAAACAACCAGATGCTCATGTCACTGAACTGATTGGAGAAGATGATGTTCTATTTATTACAAATAGATCAGTTAGTAACAAAAATAAATGGATTATTGACTCTGGATGTTCACATCACATAAGTTCCAGAAGAAAGATATTCTCTTCATACACTTCAGTTTAAGGGAAAGAAATCTTCATAAAAAATTCTGCTACAAGTAAGGTGATTGATTAAAAAACAATCCAGTTTCAATCCCATGATGGATGCATCACTACTCTTCAAGGCATTCGTCATGTTCCCGAATCAAGGTACAATCTCATCTCTCTAGTCTTATAAGGAGAATGTTCAGTTTCAGTTTTGAAAGTGATCTTATTAAAGTCTCCAAAGAGGTCCATGTGAAATTTCAGGCCGAACGTGTCGACAATGTGTATATGTTGCAAAATTTAAAAGTTACAGTTAGTGAATTGCAGTTATCCTCGACTTCGAAAGCAGCGGTTGTGAAACAATCAGAGATTACGATGGTTTCGAGTTCAGATTTTAGTTGTACCCCGAAGAGAGATTGGGACTAGGCGCGCAACAAGATAGTTCAAATCGTTACTCCTATGGTGGAGCAAATTCTCATAAAACTTTTATGGATCAAAGAAATCGTTGGGTGATAAAGTTCAGGTCAGGCGTGAACTTATTCGACCTAATCAAGTTGTGGACCCCATGAGGGGGCTATGAAGAAGAGAAAGTGAGATGGAGATGAAATCAAATTTGTTCAATTGTGCGTAGATGCAAGCACATGGAGCATGGTGACTATTCTCGAACTTAGACGAAATCGAGTCAAGGGGGAATTGTTAAGATTTATAACTGGAATACGTCGTGAAGGTAGACGAAACTTCAGAGATCAAAGAACAGACGCGCACAAGTAGCTGTTACAGTGCCAGTCGATTACTACCAAGTATAGTCGACTAATCTCATGAATTAGTCGACAATACTTTGTATAGTCGACTAGGTTGGTCAACAAAGAGTCAGGGTTTCGAATCTTGTCAGAGTAGTCGACTAATACCATGTATTAGTCGACTAGTACCCTGGTCTAGTCGACTAATGTCGGGTCTGGCAGTTTTCTTTTATGGATCTGTTTCCATATTCGAGTTGAATTCAGATTTTTTTTATTCTGAGATGGTGATTGTATTGATGAAGTTTGTTTAGGACTAGGAGAGCTCTATGGTCTATAAATAACCCCTTGGGGGTGGCCTTCATATAATCCCAATGAATTTGTAATTCCTAAGTGTGTAATTTATCTAAGTGAGATATTCGTGAGAGAAACTTATCCACAAGGGATCACTTTTCTTGGCGAGCTTGTAATCTTCTCAGCATGAGGTGTAAATAATTTTTATTGTACTTTCTTAAAATTTTAATAAAGTTTTCGCTTCTCCCGTGAATGCACACACGATCTATTTGATTGGTGGAACCACGTTATATTGTGCGTTGGCTTTCTAATGACTTTGAAATATCTTCTTCTTCTCTTCTTCACGTTGCTTTAATAAATCTCGTGGTTCATTTTTGCTGGCCACCCCAGTCCATCCGGCCGTGGGGGCGCCCCGAAATCACAGCAGAACTGGTCTTGAACAATGTTACAATAATTAAAGACAGAAAAACTGGATTGTTGTTATTATTGATGAGGGCAATGCCCAAATATATATAAGATACAATTGATAAGGAAATTTTACTCCTAATACAATGCTAATACAATACGTATTGTACTCTAATCCTAATACTATTCCAAATACAATGGATATAGATTTCTAAACCTAATATTACCCTAACACCCCACTAAACTCATGGTGAATCAAACAACATGACTTTGCCTAAAAAACTTTAAAAAATATAATTGCCCAAAGATTTAAAAAAATACTAAGGATTTTGGAGATCCTCGAACTCAATTGGGAAGAAGGTTTTGAGAGGTCCCCGAACTCAACTGGGAAGGAGTGTTTTGAGAGATCCTCGAACTCGACCGGGAAGGAGGGTCTAAGAGATCTTCAGACTCGACTGAGAAGGAGGTTTCTGAGCGATCCTCAAACTCAAACTTCATTGGTGGGGCTCTTTGATCGGTGGGGATGGAGGTTTTGAGAGATCCTCAAACTCAAACTTCAGTGGTCGGGCTCTTCGACTGGTGGGGATGGAGAACTCGTTGATCGGCTCTCATTGATGGCAGGGGAAGGGATGTTGAACTCGTCGATCAGCTGGTGGTGACTGAGAAGGCGCTCAAGTGAAGCACATGGCGATGGGCCAGGGCAACTGGCAGAGGCTTGCAACTTGCTCGATCAATGTCGGCATCGTTGGGTTCAAGAGATAGGTTTCTCACGCATGAAGAAGATTGGTGCTGGTGGGATTTCGTGATGGTGCAATACACGGAACACCAAAGCATATGAAGGATTCCACGTGATGGATTCATGTGAAGGATGGAAAAAGGGTTATATTTTGGATCTGTTGTCATGATTGAACAACAAATATCAAAACAACCCAATGGAAAAAACATATGAGGGTTATTGAAGACAATCAACAGTCGAGATTGATCGAAGTGTGGATCACTGGTCGTGATTTTTGGAACAATGGCCCGACACTGGGCAGAGCTACATGAGCACGGCCCAACGCAGACGCGTGAACAATTTGCCGATGGTGATCTATAGAAGAAACATGACTCTGATACCATGTTACAACAATTGAAGGCGGAAAAGCTGGATTGTTGTTATTATTGATGAGGGCAATGCCCAAATATATATAGTGATACAATTGATAAGGAAATTCTACTCCTAAAATAATAGGTATTGTATTCTAATTCTAATACTATTCCTAATACAATAAGTATAGAATTCTAATCATAATATAACTCTAACATGTTAGAGTAATATTAGGATTAGAATTCTAATCCCAATATTACTCTAACAAACAAATTTTCAACAAATAAACTAAAGAAATCTCATGATCTATGAGCTAGAAGTCCTCAAAACTTGTGACTTTTCAAATGTAGATGTTTCAAGGTACATAGATTCTCATGAATAGAACTGTTTCTTGGGATAAGCTAACTCATGAATTTCAAGGTCTCCTTAGTTATATTGTTGAAATGCCGTCTATTTTGCAAGCACATCTGCTTGCTCCTCCCATGTTGTATTGGATTTTAAGCAAGTTCTACGGTTGATTCATTATCCTTGTATATTGTGTGTGCCCTTTTTGTGAATGCTCAAGATATTTCTTGTCACGTTCACAAAAAATTGATGCTGCTGCTACATTATCACCCTTGCTTGTAGACAAGGCCACAACTCCCTGCATTCTCGAGGTTCAAGAAGAAAAGGCTATGATATCAAGGTAGAAAACATACCTCATGATTCTCGCACTCATCTTTATTCCTCCCACTCACCATCAGAGCAGAAAACTATTTGCATCTTCATATTGCTTTTGACTGTCAGGTACTTTAGGCTTCAAACCAAACTTTTGTACCAATGTTACTGGACAGCTTTTCCATCTTCTTTGGATAGTTTGAAGCAGTTACAACAAACGCATCCAAAGAATTTCAGTTGTCCATCTTGAATTTCTCCAACATTTTCCTTTGTGTACTTCCTCAGAGGTATAAAATTCCTACCAGTTTGTTAATGTACTTTGAGGCCAGGAAATACAACACGATTTACAAACCATCATCCAAAACTCATGGGGCATTGCTTGTTTGAACTATGAAACATCTTGTCGTTTCATTCTAATAATAAGTCATTGGAAAATATCTCCATTGTTTCTATTTTTGTTGATAACATGCTGGAATGATGGAAAAGTCATTGACATGAAGGTAATGAAGGTAAGTGTTGATGCGTGCATTTCACACTTGTAATGCTTGTCCAAACCATAAAGTGTTTTTTTACAGACTCTACACATTGTCTTCTGCTCCTTCTATCACACAGAATATCAGGTTCTTTATATCAACTTATTTTAAGGAAGCCATTGAGGAAAGTTGACATGAATCTAGCCAGCGAAAAAAATGTTTTCATAGTTGATATCACACTTGTTTTTGTAGTCTATTGATATAAGTATTTCCTTATACTGCTCAACTTCTTCATTGGTTGTATGCTTGATCTTATGCACCCACTTAATAATAATTGCAAGAAGCAAAAGTGTGAACTAATTCCAGGTTCCATTTTTTTTAATGCTACAAATTTCCTGCATAACAGATTTTGGTCTATCCTCTACAGCTTCCTAGAAGGAAAGAGACTCACGATCAACATAATGGGAGAGGTGATACTCTTCTACATCTTTACTCTCATGTATCATTTGTTCTTCTTTTTCTGATTGGGTTGGAGCTTGCAGATGCAGTGGAACCATTAGATGAGAATCTAATTCTTCTTATTGAGGGTGTGCATTAACAATGAAGCACTCCGTCCAAGGGTCTGCAAGCCTTCTTATTGTTGACGTTATTCAATTGGGTAATTTGATTGTCTCCTTGTCATTCATCTTGTATGAATCCTTTGACTTTGCTGTTTTCTCCTTTCCATGTCTACTTCTTCGTTGTATCACATATCCATTCACTTCTATTTTATTGGTATGTGTATTGCGAAACTTGTTTGTACATTTGTATACTCTAACACGCTCCCGCAGGTCCAACACCTTTTTTTACGGGCTGAACTTGTGTTTTTGCAAATTGCGCACCAAACTTTTTTGTCTTAAATCCACCTTTTTCCCCTAAATGCATGCTCAGTGGGATTTAAACCTGGTTTCTCTGCCATTGTACTAAAACTCCAAAGTGGTGAAGGTTGAGAGTAATATTTTTATATTCTAACAATACCAATTGAAGACCACATTATCATGTAATTTCTTTCTTTTTTGCTTTAGTACCTGAGAATATGCGATGAACCCAGATGTCATAGGTGTTGCACATTAGGCTTTTCTTCACTCCATATTTCTTGAGGGTATCATGTTTTACACTCTTAGTCTGACATGATTGAGTAGATAGGTTGTGCATTCGACAACCTTGTTCGAAAGTTCATTAGCAAACCTTTCTCCTTAGCATACTCCTTGCCATCTTGAATAGTTTGTTTGTTTCTTTCTTTCAATAACCCCATTTTGTTGTGGCATGCAGGTAGTCATAAATTTGAGCCCCCTGTAACCATCTTGTACAAGAACCCATACATCCATGGAAACTAGTAATGCACAAGTTCACTGCACTAAGCTGTCAATGTTGTCTTGGTTAGATATAATTAGTAACTGTTCCAGAGCCCTAATAGTATCCAGAGTCTTATAGCGGCCTAGTATAAATTGAGTGGGATTTGGTTTTGTTTAGGACTATAAGAAGAGTGCAGTTGTATTGTGTAGTTCTTTTATAGCGCTTTAAAAATGTGGTTCTTTTACAATCCTTCACACACGCAGTCTTTAGAGATGTAGTTCTTTTGAGAGTCAAAAAAGACAAACCTAACATGGTATCTGAGCATGTTCTTTGACAGTTTTCATTATTCATCAATCTTCATTCTACGACAATCTTTGTTTTCAACAAACTTTTTGACTGGGATTTTGCTTGCATATGCATCTCATAACGCAACAGAAGAGAAAGATCTGCTTGGAAATTCGCCCGGAAAATCCCTAAGGCTGGAAGATGTTATTGGAGGGGGCTATGGGTAGAATAGGACAGTATATTAAATGTGCTCAGCTCAGGCGGCATGACATTTCCCCTCAGAGGAGGTTATGGGCACTTTAGAAGTTACTTTCCCCTTTAAGCAAGCTTTCCTCCCCTAATTTAGGGGCTCTATCTACCTATGGTCCTTTTTCTTAACCCAAAAAAAAAAAAGAAATAAAAAGAGAGGCTACTTGTGGTTCATACTATTTTAAGAGCAAAGAAAGCTCTACTAACTCAAAAAGAAAGGTGTGGGACATTTGCTATCTCCAAGACACTATAGAATTAGGTTGCTACCTTTACTACTGCTGCCACAGGCGCAATTACTCGGGCTACAACCTGCACAAACTGAGGAAGTAAAGACTCTTTTTCTTTCAAAAAACTTTCTTAGTTTTCTTTTGCATTTGCTTTCCGTTGTTTGCTTTGCTTAGTTTAGAATTGCAACGTATGGCTGTTAATTAGGCTATAGGGATTACAAGGAATATCACATTGGCTTGGTTAATACAACTGAGAAACTAATGAATCTTTCCACTTTCGAAAACTTGCTTAGTTTTCTCTCTCTTTTCTGATAGTTCAAATCTGCAACATGTAGCCCTTTATATAAGCTGTAGGTGTCACAAGGAATATTAGATACAAGTTCAGTTATTTGAGTTCATAACTTCGAAGATGGCTGCATGCTTCATCCTGGTTTTTAGTAAAAGAGATAAAGCTTCAGGTTTGAAGGCAATATCATAACACCAGCATGATATACCAAAGACTAGGAGAAAACATGTGTTCTTTCAGTGTTATGCAAACAAAGATAAGTTTTGGAATTTATCCCATCAAGCTTTTGAGTATAGATGGTGAACGAGTAAATGCAATTACGTAAAATTGGTTTACCTTAGCTCTCATTGACTTGTCCAAGAGAATGTTAGCAGATTTTAGATCCCGATGAACAACGGGTGGGACGGCCTGTTTCAAGAATCGGTACAACCATCAATAGGCGTAAGAAAAGGATTTAGAGTTCTCTGATATAAAATGATGATAAATAATCGATATATACCCCATCATGGAGGTACTCAATTCCATGTGAAACATCAAGTGCAATTTGTAGTCTTTCTTCCCAGTTCAACTTTAGGGGACCATCACCTACAGGATTGCATTAGTTTTTGCACTATTTTTTAGTCTCAGTTCACATTACAAACAACATGCAAGAACAGAATAAGATATCATTTCATTAACATGCAATTTATTTCGATCATTTTGATGAATGGCCTTTAAAGTTTTAAAAGTTCAGAAAAATTTATGGCTACAAGCATATTTTTCAATGCATGCACAGAAGGTCAAGGTGCAGAAAGTTCATCGATATGATGTCTTTTGTAGAACGCTGAAGTCAAATGCTGTAGAATACATAAAAATATCTATATTGGTTAAGTCTAATAGCAATTTTTCCCATTTGGCTAGAAGTAATTGGATATCCAGAATTTTCAATTGCAGAATTTGAGGTCAATCAAACTTTTTAGTTTGCTGCATTGGTGGCTGCTGTCCAATTACATCTCTGATTGAAATACAAGGTTTCCATCAAATTTGGATTCAATCACAAAAATTGTGTATTCCAATACCAAGATTTCTCAAAGAGGTTGCATGCTATCATAGTATCATTGATTCATGACTTGAGAAGAGCTGACACTTCCAAGCACATCCAACCAAATGGTAGAAACTGAAATTAAATTATTAAGCATATCAATACAACATCTGAATATCATGACAAGATTTGCAATTCATGGTTTGCAACCTCATGAATTCCAAATATAACTGAATTATTTATCACTTAAAAAATTTCATGCAACAAAAGAGGCCTGACAAGAATGATGAATTATTAATCATGAAAGGGTGCAAAACATAACAACTATTTTGGTGTTGTCATTACTTGTTAGTTTCTGGAAGTAGGTTACCATATGAAATTATAGCAAGATGAGCAAACATATTTCTATGAGCATATAGTTTCTTCACTTGACAATGAAGTTACAAACAGCTTTCAGTAGGTAGGCTCAGAGATAGGAGAGAATTGGAAGTTCTAGCCAACATAAGCAACTTTATACTCAGCAAAAGCAGCTCAGTAGTAAAAATCAAAGAGACCTTCAAGAAAATTTAACATATTAATGATGAAGCAAATACATGATCTGATAATTGAACATGAAAAGAGTTTAGATACCATGCAAATTCTCTTTCTAGTACATTACAACTATTCTAGGATGGCGTGCAAGTCAATGAGCATATATTTTCTTCACTTGACAATGAAGTTTTAAACTCACCATACAAGAGAGTAGCCAAACTTCCATTACTCATGAATTCATAGATAAGCATGTGCCGGCCTTTATCCACACAGTATCCAACCAGATTCACAAGATTTCGGTGATGCAGTCTGCTAAGCAAGAAAACCTACAGGGACAAGAAGGAGCATGATATATATGCCAAGAAGAATAATACAACTTTCAGGTAAGTGTCAAGTACATCTCATTTTATGGCTGCAAGGGAATGATAAAACTTCTTCTAATAGTTAAAAACCAAAAATCCACTCTTTAAGTTGATTTACATCATCTATAGTAGCTAAAACCCAAAAATCAAGTGGTTTTCAATTTCTCCTGCTTATACATCAAGTAGGCACCAAATATATAGTCAAATGTAGAAAGAAGTTTAGATCTAAGGTCTAAAAATTTTAAAAACCAACCAAAATCGGTAAGAATTTTAACGTGTTTAGATCAAGGTTAAATGTATGGATTAATAATTTTTATGTCTAAATGATCTAAGCAACATGCATTCCACCATCCATTTTGGGTTGAACTACGTTAAATCCTCGTATTCTTTTCTACTCTTTTGTCTTGATACTACTAGTTTGTTCTACAATAATTTTCTTTTGCAAGTACTACATATTGCTACATTCCTCAACATCGATCACGGTCTTGAGCGTGCACAACAGTTGGTGTCATAATCCGACTGTTAGTCTCAACAATTGATATCATAGCTATCGTTCCGCAACAGGTGGTTGGCTCAGGTACGACGGGAGAGAATAGAGAGTGGGTGAGCCGAGAGAGAGGGAAAAGAGGGTGGATTAGGGTTAAGGCCTTGATGAGGGTTAGGGTATTGAAAAGATGAGACTAGTTAGGAGTTTACCTTCCTAAATTAGGGTTTTACACTCTGAAAGGAATTATGAGAGAGAAAAATTCACTCACAAATATAATTTTAATCATATAATTCAGCAATAGTTTATTCGTTGGTAGAGGAGCCTCAAATAAACTTTACAAAATAGAAAAACAAGTTCCCATCTGATGTGGGACTAAATACATACTAAACAAAAGAAACAAATAAAGTAAAAGCAATAAAGTTCATCTCAATATGATAAAGACTAAACAAACTACTTGAATCACATGGATGAGACATGTTTTCTTCGTTGATGAGAAACGACCAAGGTTGTGGCTGGATATTCGCATCATTCTCCTTGAATGGGAGAGAACTCGACCCCATCTAGTCAGGTAGAGAAAGGCTTTCATATCACTTCAAAGCATCAGAATCAACTCGTTGCAAGTCACTTCAGTCAATCCATATATCATTAGTCGGTGCTTTTCTTTTCAACGGATCAAATACCTTCAAGTCCCACCGTCTTTGGTGGCGATAATCTCATCCTCTAAGATTTTATTTATCTTTTCCGCTGTAATGGTTAAAATATTTGAGAGTGGAGGAAGTGTGGGGCTCTTAAAAACAGACTCAGGTTCATGCTCATCAACCAGTGATTCACTTGGATTAAAATGAGAACCCTTGTAATCTATTAAATCTTTGACATTAAATGTAGAACTGATGCTAAAATCTTTGAGAAGGTCTATAACATAGGCACTATCATTTAATTTTTTTAGGATTTGAAACAGGTCAGCAATACGAGCAAGCAACTATTTAACGGTCCCCCTGAAAGAAACCATTCCGGACGAATCTGATCATCACAAAATCACCAACGTTTAAAAGTTTTTAATCTTTTCTTAATATCAGCTAAAAGCTTATAGTTAGCGTTGTTTTATGCGATCTTATCGCTGATTTCTTTGTGTAGCTCATGCACGTGTGATGTAAAGATGATACAGACTTAGAAACTTTATAGTGATCAGTCATAGGAATGAGATCAATGGGTTGTTTACGCCCTAAAACCATACACTGTTTTATGCAGACTCTTACATGTTGTCCTATTGACATATGAATTATATGCGAACTTAGCAATGGATAATTTCAGATCCCAGCTTCCAACGTGCTCTCCTACGAGGGTACGCAATAGATTTTCAGGACTCCTACTGACAACTTCAGTTTGACCATCAGTCTGAGAGTGAAAAGTACTGAAGAACTTGAGCCATGTGCCCAACATATGCCAAAAGGTCTTCTAAAAATAACTATTGAACTTACCATTCATGCCACACATAACAGTCTTAGGCAGATAATGCAGTTTGACGATGCCTTCGAAAATAATTTTGGCAACTTTTGGTCCGTCAGATGTCTTAGAATAAGGCAGAAAATTGGCCATATTTGAAAAACTGTCCACAATAACTAAGACTAAATCGTGTTTCCTAAGAGTTTTTGGGAGACCTAACACGAAGTCCATACTAATATCCTGTAATAGGCAATTTGAGACCGTAGTGGGGTATACAAATCATTTTTGTTTTTGCTGCTTTAATAGTTGGTGAGTATGACATCTTCTAACATGCTTGACAATATCATGTTTCAAGCTTAGCTAATAGAATCAATGTTCGACGACTTATATGGTCTTTTTATTCCTAAAATGTCCAGCTAAACTACCAACATTAAATTCCCACAAGAAATTCTCGCAAGAAAGTTAATAGAATGCACAAGTTATGGCCTAATAACAAAAATCCATATTGCAGGATATAGCCATCTATTTCATGGGTTGTTCCGTTTGTCAACAAGGCGTAGACTTCACCAAAGTCGGGACACGACTTGTATTCAATCTTCATTTTCTCAAAATCGTTTACTACCGTGGATATTTTTATCAAAACAAACACATTACCACTGAGTGGATCAATGATTTTATTCTCGACTCCCGCTTTATGTCGTAAAGCGGAGATGTAATCTTGGAGTAATTCAATCCATTGCCCATGTTTTGCATTCAGTTTCTTTTGGGAGTAGACATACTTTGGAGCCTCATGGTCGAAGTAGAGGATAAATTCTTGCGACAGTAGATACTGTCGCCAATAGTGAAGTGCTTGAGTTACCACATAAATTCATTGTCATAGGTGGAGTATCATTGTCTGACATCATTCATCTTCACACTAAAATAAGCAACTAGATGACCTTTTTGAGCGAAAACTCCGCCTATATCAATTCTTGATGCGTCACACGCCACTTTAAAAATTTAAAAAAAAATCAGGGAGATCCATGACTAGAGCACTAACCATTCTCTTCTTGATCTCAACAAATGCTATGGAGGCAGAGCGTGACCATGTAAACTCACTTTTCTTTGGACAGTCGATGATTGGGATTATGAAAGTGCTAAATCTTCTGACAAACCAGCGATAAAAGGTAGCGAGCTTGTGAAAGCTTCTCACACCATAGATATTCTGGGGCTTGGGTCATTCATCGATGCCTCTCACTTTTTCAGGATCTGCAGAAATTCTATCAGCATAGACTGTAACTCTTAAGAATTGAACTTGTATAGTGAGAAAGATGCATTATTTGGGTTAGGTGCAGTTGTAACTACTTGTCATTAATATTGAACGTACAATTATTGCCATCATAACTAAGTACATGCATTAATTTATTTGAGATTAGAACAGTTCAACCTATGTTGCAATTTTGTTTAAATCCACCTGTTCAATATTATAAGTTTAAGTTACTTTCCTGCCGAAAATCGTATTTTGGTGAAATGTTGCAAAATTCAATATATCATTGATTCATGTCTGCACGCGTACATGCTTTACATCACATGCTTTTCTGTCCAAATTTATCATGTATTTAGGTTTTCTAGAAAAGATCACGCATTTAGCTGTTGGTGATATGTTACGAATATCAGTTGATAGCCCCATCTTACAAGGAGGCACCTCAACAAAGTCAAGAATAGAACATCTTATGCACTGGGTAGTGCCCCGGTGGAAAGTAAAAAAAATTGCACAGCACATGTTAAGTTTATAAGGTGAGAATTGTACCTCTGTTTGGAATTCTTTCTCCCCTTGCTTCGAATTATTTGCAAGCACCTTTACAGCTACTGTTTCACTTGTAGGCATTATAGCTTTATACACAGGACCAAAAGATCCTTCTCCTAAAATAGTTGTAAAATTCCGTGTAGCTTTCTGAATGTCCCTAGACAAAACAATAGTGTTTGTTACCATCCATAATTAAAATCACAAGACAAATCGACAGCAGTAGATGCATTTCCACTCAGCTTATTGTTAAAAGAGAGTAAAAGGAAAACTGTTCCAGAGCTCAAGATATAATAACATTTCTTATACAAGAATGTAACAAAAGTATCATGTATACAAATAAGAACATTTAAGCTGATTAAATGTAGTGAATAGAACCTAAAACATTGGCCTGGCAAATGACTAAGATTTTGTTATACCAAAATCCATCCGGTTTGAAACTGGAGACGAAAACATTGGAGTTGGCTCATTCCTACAAACCTGCTTGTTCCAATATATTGTAAGTGAACTGTAACATGATAGTAATTCTAAAATGATGCATGCTGGTTAAGTTATATATTTATTGTAATGCCAAGTTTACATGGACACATGACATGGGTACCAAGTGTCGGGGTATCCTTAACTGTCCGACATGAGAACCTTCAAAAGTCTGATTTCATAGATGTCCATGCAAATATGCATAAAGTCATCAATGTAATGAGTAATCCACTAAAACAAAATCACCTTAGATACTTATCTAATACAATTAGTATTAACATTGCATATAAAATTTCCAAGAATGCAGTGATGGTTTTATTACTTAAGTTCTAGTTGAAGTGTCCTCAAGTGTCCGCGTCCAATTGCCCGCATGTCAAAAAACCTAAAATTTTACGTGTCATGCTAACAATGGTAATGCTCTCTAGAACTGAAACATCTCCCATAAAGCATAGCTATCGATAATGGTTAGACAAGTTATTGAAGAACTGTGGAGAAATTTCCAGTATGACCGATATTTTACCATGTCTTACCATATTCACCCCTCTCATAACTGAATGCAATATGAGACGCAAAACTATCGTGGTTTTTGTAAATCCATGGGTCCCTTCCCTTTATTCATCATGTTGTTCTTATGTCTTTGAATGCAAATTACGTAAGAAGCAGAAAACCCCTACCCATATGAAATGTTTCATTTATGATGACTGCTAAACTTTTAACTGCACGTGTCCCCAAACATAAGTTTGTGTCTTATAGAAATAAATCTAGTTATCTGGAAAGTTGCAATAAGAGAATGTATCTGAAAATTTGCAAAGGTAAACTGTAAACTAAGAAAATACATGAAAGAACCATATTTCAATCCTAGAAACGGTCATCTTTCCATCAAGGAATTTTAAAGAATCAAGTGTTGAAAATTATAGCATAATGAGCTGAAAACCAGAGGAGAAAACATAAGAGTACATACTTGTATAGGTATCTTGGAATGCCTGATAAAGAATGAAGAAAATCTTTGCTTTGGTTCCCTCGCCGACCCCAGTAGGGGTTTGCCTTCGCAGCATGTCGCCAGTCGGGCCCAATTTCAGAAACTGTGATTGAAGTGCTAGAATCAATACTTGCACCCATCCCATTTACCCGAATGGGAAGAGAAGCCACACTCTCATTTGAATGTTGCTGGACATGAGAGTGCTTTCTATAAAACCGTACAGCAATAAATGCACAAGATGCTACCAAGATCCCGATTGTGACACCAACAGAGACCCCGATTATAATTATGTCAGTTTGATTCGCCATTGCCTACAATATGTTGATGTTCAGTCACACAGAACATCTTGAAGGCCTTCAGATATGTCGAGTTTTCTGCCATAAGATGAATATCCTCATCAATAAGTCATATGGTGCTCCGTTTTCAGAATAACTAGTTGCTAGAGGATCTACATGATACTGCTTGACCGAAAAATGAAACTTGCAGTTGAAGAACACTGCAATAAGTGTACTAGATTAAAAATCTAAATTTTGCATGGTCAAATTCAGAATCAACAGGGAGTGGTAAGCTCTCAGAATAGGCAGCTATATGAGCTGGACTCAACACTTTTCATTTGATGCAAAATGCAGGAATTGACACATCTTCCACCCCATAGGGATATGGGCCAGTTAAAATTTCAAAGGAACAGTAGCAAGTTGAAAAGAGAGTGATGGTGGGTCATTGATGAGGACATCACGCCAGTTGTCAGTTACCTTTTTATGCCTTAGTTTATTTTGAGATGTTGAGTTTTGTTTATCTTTCTTTTAGTACCACATCGGTTATATCCGAGAAGTTCACTTTGTAAGAGCCTATATAAAGAGGCTCAACTCAATGAATAAGTAGACAATGATTAAATAAAACTTTTTCAGTTAAAATTTCAGAGCTCTTAGGTTCTTGAGATTGGGCGTAAAGCCCGTGGTGCAAGGGGTGTGAAGCCCGCGTAAGGGGTGCGAAGCCCAAAGTTATCTGGTTCTTTCTCCAACCCTAATCTCTCTTTTCATTTTATTTCTTGTAAAAGCCTAGTTTTTCCTTTTTATTTGTATTCGAAGGTGATTGCGATCCTGTATTGCATCAATTTGGTATCAGAGCTTTGGTCCCAATCCTCTTCGAATTTCTTCTCTTCCCCAAATCCTAAATCTAGATCTGGATCTCTAGATCTAGATCTACTTTGAAAAAAAATTCGATTATTGTTAGATCTAGATCTAAATCTAGATTTAGATTTATTTAGATCTACTTTGCAAGAAAAAAAAGAAAAAGAAAAGAAAAAGAAAACAGAAAAACAGAAAAAATAGAAAACAGGAAAAAAACAGAAAAAAGAAAACAGAAAAAACAGAACAGAAAAAAATAGAAAACAAAAAAAACAGAAAAAAAACAAAAAACAGAAGAAAAACAGAACATAAAAAAAAACTATTGTTCACAGTGAACAGTAATCGCCCTGTTCACGTGAACAGTAACCTTCAGGTTACTGTTCATGTCCCTCAAAAGCCTCAACATTCGTCCATTCTGAGCTCGTTTCAAGCTCGATTCGAGCCGTTTTCGAAGCAGCGGATTCGTGGAGAGCAACACTATACATCTATAGCCTTCATATTCTATTTCAAGTTTCGGTCGTCTGCCAGATTCAGCTTAGCAGATCAGCGCACCACAGTCCAGAGCTTGTTTCTGCCACGATTAGGGTCCGATTTGCTCCATTCTCGAGGTGATATCCTAACTTGACCTGAATCGTTAACTGTTAGATTACTTGCAACTACTATATAGATTGCTATAATTTGTTAGTTGAAATGTTATTTGCTTCGATCTAGTGCTTGCATTAGCATTTATCACTTTTCATCATTCTAGGAATGCATTATTCTTTGCATTTAGAACTTAAACTTTAAGGTGTTTTGTTCGTTTAGTGCATACATTTAGTTTACCTGACTCTAGATTCTTCACTGCATCTGCTTGTTTGCTTGAGCCATTATGACTAGTCAGCATTATAGGGACCCCTACGTAGATCAGCTACACAACCTCCATCAGGGTCATATGTCCGTTCATGATTACATTGCCATATTTAAGGACTTAACACATCGTAGTGAAGTGAGAGAGAGCACCATTCTGAGACTGTAACTAGATTTGTTTGGGGTTTACGACCTAATATAAAACGTGCTATGATTACCGGGCCCTATGACTTAGACACTGTTGAAGAGGCCTTTGATGTTGCATTAAGATTGGACTCGACTTTCAAAACGCTAGTTAATACCAAGACCAGATGTTCTAAATGTAAGGGATATGGACATTATGATTATCAGTGCCCATCGGAGAGTCAACATGTTAGAATTGTGCCCACTGATGAAGTTGACAACTCGAAGGTTGTTGAGGATGTCCAAGTTTCTCCTAAAACTGTTAATATAATTGAAGACATAGCAGTTGATTCTGACACACAGATTATTGATGAAATTCACATGTCTTCTGATAGTGCCAATGATGACGTGAATGAGATAGTTGAGCCTATATACCCACTGTGCCTAGTCAGCCATTCAAGTCTCCTTGTGCTGAACCTAGTTTTATGGTTATTCCTATCAATTCATCTTTTAGGGAGTCACCTGAATTTCTTGCCAAGGTCCAGCAGATGGTTTCTAATACTTCTTTTTCGGGTTGTTTAGAGTTTGTGTCCGAGTCCCGTGTACCTCCATCGTTAGATGTGTGTCCTTCTAGGCATATTATATCTCTCATTCTCCCATCATTAGGAGTTATGCTTAGAATACCTACTGCTTTGCATCTGCCTGTTGCACATATTGATGATATCACTAGGCTGATAGCAATTTGCAATAACACCTACAAATTTGCTGCATACCCATATAGTATTTTGCAGGAATTTACAATTGATAATAGGGTGATGGTTACGAGTCACGCTTGGCCTAAAGATTTCGATAGGGCTCTGAAGAGGATTGCTTCCATTGCTTGCGAGTTGGATAGCCCATGGGATCCTGGTATTAGTTTCGTCTTCAGCAGGGATGATACGCCTTGGTCTACTCTCTATGTCTTGATCGAGCTGCCGTCTTTCACAGCCAACCCGTCATGAAGACCAGTTCCACCTCCGCCACCATGGTATCAACACGGCGTAACAGTGATGCTGCCACGACCACCACCTTGGCCCGATTGATATGCTTCGTGAGGAAAGTCCTCACTCAACAGGGTCGGGTTTCTCCCACCCCGGGGGAATTGATGAGAACATCACGCCAGTTGTCAGTTACCTTTTTATGCCTTAATTTATTTTGAGATGTTGAGTTTTGTTTCTTTCTTTTAGTACCACATCGGTTTATCCGAGAAGTTCACTTTGTAAGAGCCTATATAAAGAGGCTCAACTCAATGAATAAGTAGACAATGATTAAATAAAACTTTTCAGTTAAAATTTCAGAGCTCTTAGGTTCTTGAGATTGGGTGTGAAGCCCGTGGTGTAAGGGGTGTGAAGCCCGCGTAAGGGGTGCGAAGCCCAAAGTTATCTGATTTTTTCTCCAACCCTAATCTCTCTTTTCATTTTATTTCTTGTAAAAGCCTAGTTTTTCCTTTTTATTTGTATTCGAAGGTGATTACGATCCTGTATTGCATCAGTCATTGGTGAGTGAGCAGCAGAAACTTGTTTACTCACACATTTTAGTCTGAATGGGAATGGTAGTCAAAAGCAAGTAAGGATATATTATAAATTTATTAAAAAATGAAAAAATTCATTAGGAGCAACACGCAGCTAAAGAATCCATGTGCAAAGACACTGAATTTCATACTTGAATGAAAATTTTCAAATACTATTCATAAATCAAACATAATAGAAGTATGGAACTTGTTTACGTCAAGTAATGAGTAAAAACAGTAAGTGTAAAAAGAGAATTAAATACTTTGGAACGGGTTGCAGGTTTTGATACTAATAATATTTTGTTATTCATTAAGGCCTCGAGGGTTTGACACACACACACACACACAGAGATGAGATCTTCTCATTTACAGGATAACATCGAATACTAACTACCTAAAAGAATCTAACAACATAACTAAGAATCACAACAAATAATCATAATATATTCACTCTCATCTTTATACATTAATACTCCTCAACTCACAATGGGTTTGAACATTGAGAGTTTGGAAGTAGAACTTGATGGATCCCCCACGTGGACTCTTCAAAGAACGATGATACATCAACATAGAGAACTTGTGTCAAAGGCTGATAACAAACCCCCATGGAGCAAGTAGAGGGTGATGATAGATCCATCTGGAGATCTTCGAAGGTGAGTTGTTGGAACCTTATAAAAGACTTGAAAAATAAGTCAAAAAATTAAAAGGAAAGGGAAAATAAGCTCAACAAGTGTGGCAATAGATCGTTGAAGAGAAAATATCAGTGTGCCATTAATTGGGAAAAACTGATCATGGGATCCTTTCGCACGATAACAACATAATCTACATAGAAGATGCTGGAAGCAAGATCACAATGTAGAGGGTTGAGAAGCCACGACAATATCATGTGATTATCTAGTTGTGGAGCCGAGAATTTAGAGTAGGAGGAAGAAGGCTTCGGGATTGAACTATCGACTAGGCTCAACTTGTTCTCGTCAAAAAGGGCCACAGTCATGGCATGGATGACATGAGTTGAAAGTGTTGTTGGTGAGCAGATTGGAAACAACTATCCGAGTGATGAATGAAGTATGGGTTGTCAACATTCTCCTTAATAAATGACTCAGAGATAGAAGAGAAAGCCACTGTGATAGAAGGGAAAAGAAAGAGAAAATAAGCTGTGGTGCGAACAAACAAAAAATAATATTGCCCAGAGTGGGTGTTGCCCAACACTAGGCGTATTGCACGACTAGTTTGTAAGAGTGACTAGGATCTTACGCTCTGATACCATATAGAATTTGGTTTTGAGATAATAATAATTTGTTATTCATTAATGCCTTGAATACTAACTACCTAAAGGAATCTAACAATATAATTAAGAATCTCAACAAATAACCATAATATATTCACTCTCATCTTTATTTGCTAATAGTTTGGAATTCGAAAGACCATTAAAACTATTAAACTTTAGTGAATTAAATAAACCAAATTAATGGATGATTTTGCTTAGAGGCATCCTCAAAATTTTGGCCATACATGCATGCATATATAATAACTCATCTCTCTCTCTCTCTCTCTCTCTCTCTCACACACACACACACACACACACACACACGCACGCACGCAAATTTTTGTATGGCGATCATGAAAAAGTCTTGTGTGAGAAGACTAGTCTTTAGGGACATGTGAGAAAATGTCAGCCTTTACGAATACCATTCCATTTTCTATAGAGCAATGTATAAAAGTAGGATATGAAAATCTCCATTGCAAGCCCTTTCCTCTCTTATTTCTACCATTTCCATGTTACAGTCTCCCTCATCTCAACCAACAGGTATACTCTGACCAGGTAAACTATATAAAATTATACTCTTCCACTATTCTTGCTTTTCTTTACGCTGTACATTATTCATAGTCTTGCTTCCGATACAACCATCCCTAAATCCAGCACAATTCGAAAATGTTTGTATACTGCATAAAACGTGTTTTCAGAGCATCAGGATCAAGATTGTAATGAAGCATAAATATGACTGACATGTGTTAGACTTATTTTGTTTTATAGTCTAACTTATTTTGGGCCTACTCAAGTCAATTGGATATTTGCACCCGCCCACTTAACCTATGTTGTTTGACCCAATAAAGAATTGATCAAACCTAAATGGTTTGGGTCTAGACACGTTTTCAATTACACTTAGCCATGAGTGTATTTAAATTAGAATGTGGGACTCATCACACGTGTGGAACTCGTGTTATAAATCAAGGGCCTAGATCTATGATGAGTTGAACTAGGGTTTCTTGATGCTATATATACCATGAGTAGGGTTCCCTCTCCACCAACAAGAATAATCATCTCTCTCTTAGAGGCCTCTCATCTCCTCTAAGGATAAGAAGAGAACTTGGTGGCTGGAGAGAAGAATCCTCTCCCTCAACTCCGGCGTCCTCGAGATCGTGCAACCTTCGGCATCCTCTTCGCGATGGAATCAGGTATGCCTAAAACCCTCCTTCCCTTTGATCATGATAAAGAGGCTTACAGTATATGTAGATCTTGTATGGAAAATAATTTAGATCTAACAATTGGTATCAGAGCCTCCTCTTTATCAGATCATAGGGATCTACAGAAATTATGATCTCGATTTATAAATATCATAAAAATATCTCCTTTGATTCAATAAATATTTTTGTGTCTCATATGTTGGATCAAAAGATTAAAAGGAGTAATTTTTATTGAATTTAACATGTATATATTTTTATGAAATTTTGATTTGTGTGTTATTCTAAATTTAAATAAAAAAAAGGGGGGGCAGCAGTCGGCTGCATGCAAGCAATTTGCATGCAGCAAAGATTTTTATTAAAAAAAAAAAAAAATTTTGTTGCTGGACGCATACATGCAGGAGAGCCTTCCCTGCATGCATGACAGGCTGTTGAATTAAAAAAAAAAAAGATTAGTTGCATGCGCTGGAGCTTCCAGCGCATGCACATTAAAAAAAAAAAAAAAACCACATTCAGTGCACGCATGCACCTGCATGCGTGCGGCCCCTTGAGGGTGGGCAACAGCCGCCGGCCACCATGGGCCGGCGACTAGAAGGGCAAATTTCTTTTTTTCTTTTGTTGGGAGTTAGGGTTTCCTTAATTTGAGATTATGAGATTAATTAAGATTAAAAATTTAGAGATTGAATTTTACTCTAATAAGGAAACTTACTCCTAATTAATCTCATATTAAATTTCAATTGGGATTGTTGAGATTGATTTGGGTATTATGATTGAGATATAATTCTAGTCTATTAAGGATATTTTGGGATAGAATTCTACTCAAATAAAGAAACCTAATCCTAATCAATCTCAAATAAAGCTAATTGGGTTTTTTATTCAGTTTATTTAAACCCAGCCCAACAAGAAAGGAAACCAATAACTTAACCATTGCGGGTCGGGTCTGATTCAGACCCGATAAGCACTGCAGACCCGTTTTGCCAATAGAAACTTCAATTAGCCGTTACGGGCTCATACGACCTCTGTTTTGGGCATGTAAACAGCCGTTTCGAAGCTCTTGACGAGCACTACAGTATTACAGGCATTAGACATGACAAAACAGTAGTTAGTTGATATAAAGAAGGCATTGAAGTGTTTATTTATCATGGTTATGTGTACCCTTACATGCTCCGCTTTATCATCAATATTATATTGCTTATATTGTCTAGCATAATGAATATTGATGTTTACTACAGTTGATAACACACAGATAAAAATATATACATGTTCAAGTTAAAGAATTTATAAAAGAGCTTATTTAATTGCGTATGTAGTTCATGCGGACAATAGCCGGCCCAAAGGAAGACTATTGTTTGGCCGAATTATGTACGGCTTCGGATACTTGATGTGGTTAATGCAAGTGGGAGAACCTTGATGTGTGGTAATCGGCCCAAAGGAAGGTTGTCACACTATTGGCCCATATTGCATTACCCTCATCAACTAGTCCGATGGCGGAACAAGAATCCAGATGCATAAATTTGTGTGGCCCATGCGTGTGGCAATCGGCCCAAAGGAAGGTTGTCATTATGGCCGGGTCATTACATAAATTATATGGCCAATATAGATTACTTAAACTTTAGGACCAATCCTATAAAGTGACAGTCGGCCCAAAGGAAGACTGTTTTCTTACATAGGACCTAGACTTTAGGATATCTATATTGGGCCAGTACAGTGTTGGCATATAGAGACACAACTTGTTCTGAAAGTTTAACCGGCAGCTCTATCGGTTAAACTGGTTGCATTTTCTGAAATTCATTTTTTTTATGGCTATTACAGTAGAATTTTATTAAATGCAATGTTTATGTTAAACTGATGAGAAATTGTACATTTATGTAGTTTAAATTGAAAAGTACAAACTTTAAGAAGTGGTAAGACCACGTAAATGATCGTTCTTGAATTCATGCACCTAGAGTGCACCTTAAAGATTGATGGATCTCTACTATCACTAATAAAAGTTCAGTAAAGAAAAGGTCAATTATGGTAAGTGGGAGAGATCTTACAAGAGGTGTCTAATGGTCATAAAGTACACTATTCCTATAACTATTAGAAGTGCTATGCCCGATAAAGTCAGTGCTCACTTAGCATCCAGGGTAAACTTCTAATAAGAAAAGGAAAGTGAAACTAAAGGGAGGAACATAAACATCACTACAGTGGCTGATCCTAAGTGGCAAAAGTGCAGAAAAAGTAACCTAAGGTCATTGCATACTTCTTCTGTAAGAAAGTAAGCCACCTTAAGTAGGAATGCATAAAGTATCAGAAATGGCTATTTAGCGGGTATATCTCATATTTATGTTTGTTCTGAGATTAATTTAGCTTTAGTGCCACTTTATAAATTATGAATAGATAATTCACATAAGCGATTCAATGCGGAACTTCCAAACCCAAAGGAGGCCCAGCCCAGCTGAGCGATACGTATACATGGGTGATGGAAATAAAGTTGCAATTAAAGCTATTGGAGTTTGTAGGCTTAAATTAGATTCTGGTTTTTTGTTTTAGATTTGGATGAGACTTTATATGTATCGTCCTTTAGGCGGAATCATATTTCTATTTCATTTGTTAGACAGATCTAGTTTTGCTGTCACTCTTGATAATGAAATGCTTAGTCTACTTTCCAAACCTAAAGTTGTTGGTACTAGAATTCTAATTGATGGCTATATAAATTGAAACTTCATGCTTTATATACTGAATCTCTATATGTGAATAGCATAGGCACTAAGCGAAAATTAATTAAAGAAACATTAGAAAGTTTGGTACTAGACGAAGTTCAGGTGTCTTAATTTGGTGTATACAGACATTTGTGGTCCATTCCCTACAGCTTCTTGGAATGGCCATGAATATTTCATCACTTTTACAGACAATTACTCTCGTTATAGGTACCTGTACTTGTTCCATGAGAAATCCCAATCATTGGACATGTTTAAAGCCGTTAGATCTGATCATGGTGGTGAGTACTATGACAGATATAACGAATCAGGTAAATGTCCAGAACCATTTGTCAATTTCTGAAAGAGTGGTATTATCGCTTAGTACACCATATCAGGGACGCCTCGTCAAAATGGTATTACTGAGAGATAAAATCACACATTAAAGGATATGGTTGGGAGTATGATAGCTCACACTATTCTACCAAAGTCATTATATAGTGAAGCCTTAAAAATAGTTGTCACCTTCTTAATAGAATACCTTGCAAAACAGTAACTAAAACCCCGTATGAGTTACGAACTGGGAAATCTCTCAGTATTAGGCAGCTATATGTTTGGGGTTGTCCAGTGGAAGCTCGGTCATATATACCATATGAGAAGAAGTTGGACTCAAGGACAGTTAGCTGTTTATTTGTAGGGTATTCTGAGAGGTATAAAGGCTTTAGTTTTATTGTCCCTCCACTAAGAATATAAAGACGGATTGCTAAATTTTTTGAGAATATTCAGAACAGTGGGAGTCAACTACATAAAGATTTCATATTTAAGAAAGAACATATTGTTATACCCATGACAAATTGTTCCAAATGATAAAGTAGTTGTTCCACTTCAAGATGAAAATACAGTTGCATCCTTACGAGATACATATATAGTTCATCTTGAAGTAGATCATGCTGGTGAGATAGAAACTGAAAATTCTCAACCACAAGTGCCTGGGAGATCAATTAGGGAGAGGAGATCAGTCATTGCAAATGACTATATATAGTTTATCTCCAATAGCATGAGTTTGACATAAGGCTAGAGGATGACCCCGCATCCTTAAATGAGGCCAAACTCAACATTCACTCCACTAAGTGGTCAAATGTCATGAAAGATGAGTTAAAATTCATAAAGGACAATGATGTTTGGGATTTAGTAGAGTTGCCTAAAGGAAAGAAACGATTGGTTGTAAATGAGTATTCAAAACCAAGCGGGATTCGAAAGGCAATGTCGAAAGGTATAAGGCACATCTTGTCACAAAGGGATTCACTCAAAGAGAAGGCATTGACTATAAGGAGACTTTCTCCCTGATTTTCATGAAGCATTCTTTTAAGATTATTATGGCACTGGTGGTTCACTTTGACCTGAAGTTATACCAAATGAATGTTAAGATTGCCTTTCTTAATGGTAGCATTAAGAAGGAAATCTATATGGTGCAACCATAAAGTTTTAAAGTGAAAGTTTCATAATATTTGGTTTGCAAATAAAGAAATTCATTTATGGTTTAAAGCAAGCATCCCGTCAATAGTATTTAAAATTTGATCAAGTAATATCCGGCTTTGATTTTAAGGAAAATATAGTTGATCAATGTATTCACCATAAATTTAAAGAGAGTAGACTTATATTTCTTGTGCTATATGTGGATGACATTGTATTAGCAAGTAACGATATAGATCTTCTACTTGAGATCAAGAGTTTTCTCTCAAAGAATTTTGAGACGAAAGATCTTGGAGTCGCTTCTTTTGTGACAGGCATCCAGATTCAACGTGACAGGACACATGAAATATTAGGTTTATCACAAAAGGCCTATATCGATAAGGTGCTAGATAGATATAGCATGAAGAATTGCTTTAAGAGAGATAAGTTAAATCTACTCTAATGTCCCAAGAACGATCTACGGAAAGAGCAAATGAAAGACATTCCATATGCATTGGCGGTTGGATGTCTGATGTGTGCTCAAGTTTGTACCCATCCAGACATAGCATATACCGTTGAGAAACTTGACAGAAACTTGATCAATTATGGGATTGTTCTATGGAAGACTGTCAAGAAGGTAATGCGATATCAATAGAAGACTACATGAAATCTGATCAGTTGCAGCTGATCGGATACACAGATTCAGATTATGCTGTATGTATCGACAATAGGAAGTTCACTTCATTTTACATTTTCCTTATTGTAGGAAGATGGTGGATTTAGTCGAGAGGCCATTATAGCTACACTGTGACAATAAGAGCTATAAAGCTTTACTGCAATAGTGACAAGAGTTCAGTAAAGTCGAAGCATATCGACATCAAGTTTCTTGTCATCAATGATAAAGTTCAGAATCATATTTTGTCTGTTTGATAGTGATGACACTATTCTTAACATTACAGATCCACTCATTAAAGGACTTTCACCTAAAGTATTCTTAGAGCATATTGCTCATATGGGGATGACTAGTCATTATGATATCCTGATTTTGTGGGAGTGGATAATTTTATGTAACAGACATTACTTCTAAGTGCACTTTATGGATATTTGTTGATTCTGATAAATAAATTTATTAACTGCTTTTCTTAAAGTTTACTTTTGCGCATTTGAGTTTGTTGAATTAGCAGTTAGACTCGTTGGAGTCATAAAGTGAGACTCGTTGGAGTCATAAGGCTAGACTCGTTGGAGTCATAAAGTGGAAACCAGTTGGAATTGTACCTTATTTGATCAGAGGACATTTCCATGCCACACGTCCACATTTGATCTATGTCGTTAGGGGTTCTGAAACTTGTGATGTGGAAGGTCCTACCTCGATTATACAGAAGGTAACGATCACCATGTTCGGTGGCAGGACTCTTAATGGACCAGATTGTTTTGAAACGTGGTTTGTCGGCGGTTAAAGTTTTGACGTCATAAAGTTATGCATAATATCTATTCAGTATGACTTGCTTGGCCCAAGTGGGAGATTGTTAGACTTATTTTGTTTTATAGTCTAACTTATTTTGGGCCTACTCAAGTCAATTGGATATTTGCACCCGCCCACTTAACCTATGTTGTTTGACCCAATAAAGAATTGATCAAACCTAAATGGTTTGGGTCTAGACACGTTTTCAATTACACTTAGCCATGAGTGTATTTAAATTAGAATGTGGGACTCATCACACGTGTGGAACTCGTGTTATAAATCAAGGGCCTAGATCTATGATGAGTTGAACTAGGGTTTCTTGATGCTATATATACCATGAGTAGGGTTCCCTCTCCACCAACAAGAATAATCATCTCTCTCTTAGAGGCCTCTCATCTCCTCTAAGGATAAAGAAGAGAACTTGGTGGCTGGAGAGAAGAATCCTCTCCCTCAACTCCGGCGTCCTCGAGATCGTGCAACCTTCGGCATCCTCTTCGCGATGGAATCAGGTATGCTTAAAACCCTCCTTCCCTTTGATCATGATAAAGAGGCTTACAGTATATGTAGATCTTGTATGGAAAATAATTTAGATCTAACAACATGATGTAGGAGGCCGAGGTCAATTAGAATATTGAAGGTAAACTAAAACCTATCAAGCATGTTGCTAAACAGATTGTTTTGATCATTGCTCCAGCGTTCGTTGGTTTGTCATCTTTAGGATATTGGGGAAGACAAGTTCACAGGAACTCATTTGTAGTTTGGATGATCTCCAGCCTATATAGAGTCTATTTGTAATTGCCTAAAAAGTGGTGAAGTCCACACAGTGCCAAAGGCTCATTTAACTTTGATGGATATTTGGTAAAAGGCTTGGAAACCATATTATCCAAGAATATCTAACCATTAACCCATCCACTTAACTGCCCAACGTCGGACTAAAACTGTTGTCTTCCCTTAGCACATGTTTCAATATGGACTGCAATCCTTGACTGGCACAATCCTCTGAAAATAGGAAAAACTGCAGCAGTAAATGTTGCCAACTACAGGACTACGTTTCGCAAACTTAGCATCCACCTAGACATAACGTCACATAACAGCTCTATGCTTGAACTTAGCCCAAGAATCATAACCACAAGCTCAAAGCTCTAATACTATTAGTAGTTACAAAGGCCCAAACTCTAATGGCTATTTTGCAGGAGATCAACACATCAATATAGCTGATCCTCTAGTGTAGAAGAGAAGGGATCATGATCTAATAGTATCTGAGTAAATATAAAATAAATAGAAGCAACAAAAGGAACATACATGGTTCACCCAAAATCAACCTACATCACAGGCAAAGAAAACTAAAAAGATCCCATTCGCAGAGAGTATAACGCATGGAGGCATGTCTCTAATCCTCATTAAATCGCTTTAATACAAAAACGTCAACTTCAAATACACAAAACTCACTCTAAATACAAGAAATTCCCTTAAAATCCATGGCAATACAAGAGAGTACTAACAATGAAGAAAATCATCTCCAATCAAATATTCCCCAACCACCTGCAAGGATGGTACCTCCTCTCTAATCAACAAGGTTGCTCTCTGGTTCCAGACTCATTGTTTTCTCTCTGTGTCACCTGGGTAGAACCGCACCCTATTACTAATGAAAGGCCTGTTCAGTCTACAAAGAAGATCAAACATCCAAGTAAGAGGAGAGCAATGGGATGGGCGGTGCTTCCGCATGCCACCATACCCTGTTCACACGACACTAGATGCAACAGATAATCTCCTAATATTTTCAGGTTGGTTAGGAAACAAAATATCTAGATAACCATCCTAAAATATACTAAAAAGTTCACTAAAATCCGTAAAACTTATTTCCTTATTGAACCTAGATCAGAGGATTCAATCGACTGTCCTGCTCATTTGGACTATGACCTTAACAATCCATACCTATCCCGATCTTGTTTCAACACAAACCTGAATCCTGCTATGGCTTTGAGCTAGTATTTTATTTCTGTTGATCCTTTAACCTTTGAAACCTTTTCATCAATGATGGACGGGTCGCTATCCTCAAAGTATTATTGGGTTGAAAGGAGATGCATTTCCAACAATATTTTTCTAAATAACTTGGACTTATTAGCCAAAAGGAAAAGCCCTTGCCAGAGTCTTGGGTCCAAATATATTTAACCATCAGTTGATCCACTTAAAGGGTAAAACTTTTTTTCTCACCGTTCACTGTATGGGCTTTTCATGAAACCATGCAAGCAAAAAGTCCATGCCATTTTCTCTTGTCACATTTTCTCTAGAAGAGGCTAGAGTCTAAGGAACACCTACTTGGAAGGTTACATCTAGAGTTTAATTTGTTGAGATTAGTAGTCTTGCATCCATTCAAATAGAAAAGGTGGGTGGTACAAGATGGTTTAATCTTGCATGGAATAAAGAGGAAGATAGTCAAGTGGTTTTATATTTAAACCAAGACGCCATTGGGGATTTCTCTTTTTAGGTAATATGGTGTGCTAAGCTTAGCCACTTACATCAACTTAAACAGGCGCATTGTAACAATAAGTACAAATAATGTAACTTGTCCCTATCGGAGAGAAGGTTTATATCTTTAGGAATTTCATTTCTCATTTGTCCATTTTGCAAAGGTTAGTGAGTTATGAGATGTATATGCAACCTTCCCAGTGTGAGGCACACCGACCCATGTGCACAAATCAACAAGCAGAACTGGTGTTACAATATGAAATAAATAGACATCCAATTCTGAACTTCAAGCAACCGTGAAATCCTTTAAACAAATTCTAGAAAAAGATAGTGCTTATGCTGCTCAACTCCTCAAGAAATCTGCTGGGCAAATTCTCAGTTTGTTTAGGACCGAACAGAACATTTCAAGTTGATAGGAGTTTTCATGTTAACTTCTTTTGAGATTCAAATGTGGTTAGAATATCCCTCCCTTTGTCAATAGAAGGATGCAGGTAAAGACTCTCTCTCAAGAGTTGTTTAACATAGCCTGGAGGTTTTATTCTAATACAGGGTTGTTTAGCTATTTTTCTTTTGCTACACTTTCTTAAGAGGGTAATGTTGGTGACTCAAATGACAATTTGAGCATAAGTTCAAGGTTTCAAGAAGTAGAGGTTCGAGCATTTTCTCAGAGGATCCTTCAAGATATCCTTGACTTCCTCATTTACTTCAAAAGTTGCTTCATCAGCAAACCTTATTCCATAAGCACCCTATATGGTTCACAGATACATTTTTATATCTTTGAGCACCATCCGGGCATGTATAACACCAAGGAGTAGAAATAGGAAGAAGTGACCATAAAGGATTGGAAAATGCTTCAAATAATGTCCTTAGCAGTTGACCTGAATGATATATTTCCAGTCTATACTGGACAATTAAAGGAAACATGCTACTGTTGTGGAACGACATGTTGGTATTTTGGGTGCCTCACATCCATTGGAGAAGACTATGCAACAAGATGGGAAAAAATTCTAGAAGATTTAACAGCCAGAAATGTGCACAAGATATGCACAGACTCAGTATGTCGACAACAGCAGATGGTTGTCGACAGCTAAGCCAATGCGGCCGACAGGCAATCGGTCGCGAGCCAACAAAGACTAGGGATGACTCAGTCTGTCGACAGCTGTGTACTGCTTGTTGAAGAAAGTCGACATGAGACCAATCGCGGCTTCAACAAAGACCTAGGCGTGTCTCAGTCTGTCGACAACTACGAGAAATTTCAGAGTTCGAACTGTTTTCATATTCTGATTTTCAAGAAGTTTTCGAATCTCTTCTTCCAGAGGCAGTTGGTTGGATGGCTAGGATGGTTTTGCTGAAGATTTAAAAGGTCTAGATTTACTCTAGATGTTTATAAAATCTCTAGGGTTGTGGATTTTATGGATTGTGCTCAAGAAAGATATTTCCATCTTGTATTGAGAGTTTAAGAGATCCCAGAGAGAGATTCTTATAAACTCTTGTATTGTTCTCAAGTTAATAAGATTTTCTCCCCCTCCTCCCTCAAATCTTGTATTTCTTGATTTGTATTCTTCCTCTTGTAATGATTAAGATATATTGCTGCTATGGCAGATTGCTCGGGGCTTCCACAACGACTCTTATTGTTTGGTGGTGTCTATCACAATAATTAGTATCAGAGCGATGACTAGCAAGACGACCATAATGAAGTTTGAGGTGAAAAAAATTGACGGGAAGAATAACTACTTGTTGTGGAAAATGTGGGTGATGGCGTTACTCGTGAAGGAGGGCACTCACAAGATCCTGCTTGGTGAAGAGAAGAAGCCGTCCAAGATTGAGGACGACGAGTGGATGAATCTCAATATCTGAGCCAAGGCCACTATTATACTATGCTTATCAAATGAAGTTCTTTATAATATAATAAACAAGAAAACAATTGCAGATTTATGGTATAAGCTGGAGAGTCTCTACATGACAAAGAGTTTATCCAACAAACTCTTCTTGAAGTAGTTATACAGTCTTCGGATGAAGGAAGGAACACTGATTTTACAGCATCTCAAAGCCTTCAATCGGATTTTGAGTGGCTTGTTGGCACTGAAGATGAAACTAGAAAAGGAAGAGGAAGACAAAGCTCTTATGTTGATGTCTTCTCTTTCTCCAAGTTATCGTCACTTGGCGACCACCATCATGTATAAAAAGGAACCTTAGAGTTGAAAAATATCAGGCAGATATTCCAAAACAACGAGCTGATAAAGAAGATAGATTCTATAGAGAAGGTCTCAGAATTGGTAGTCAAGGAGCAGAGGAGGAGATCACAGGGTAGAGACCTAAGAAAGATACCAAAACTTCTAGCAGACATTTTGATTGCTACACCTGCAAATAGCTAGGGCACATGAAGAAGATTTTCTCCAAGTACAAGGAGATGCTAAAGAAGAAAGGTGGCTCAGGAGCTGATGGAGCTAGTACTAGCGGAAAACAAACGAATCAAGCTGGCGTAGCTGAGGAAGCAGTTAAAGAATCATGTAATGTTCTGTCGGTGAATTCGGGTAGAGGCAAAGGGGGATTCTCAGACTTGGTTGCTTGACTCGGAGTGCACATATCACATGTGCCCAAGATAGGAGTGGTTCAACACATATGAGATTTTTGAAGGAAACACGGTCCTGATAGGTAATGATGATGCATGCAAGACAGTTGGAATAGACAGTATTTGCACGAAGATGTTTGATGGATGGGTGCGAACAATCAAGGACGTGAGACACGTTCCAGACCTAAGGAAAAATATTCTCTTGTTGGAGCCTTGAAAGCTCAGAGATACAAATTCTCAGGTACAAATGGAGTTCTAAAGATCACTAAGGGCTCTATGATGATACTAAAAGCAGAGCATACAACGAACTTATACAAGGTGATTGGAAGCGTTGTGATTGGTGATACTTCTGTAGCAAAAGAGGACATCACAAGACTTTTGGCACATGTGTCTTGGATACATGAGCGAGCGAAATCTTCGATCCCTACACAACAAAGGAGTTCTACCAGGATTAAACACTGCAAACTCAACCTACGTATGTTTTGCATTATGGATAAACAGTCGAGAATAGCTTTTACTACCGCAGTCATAAAACTAAGGGCTTATTAGATCTCGTACACATGGATGTGTGGGGACCTTCACCAGTTGCATCCTCTGAGGGTGCATGTTATTATGTTACTTTTATAGATGATTTCTCCCGAAAAGTATGAGTGTACTTCTTGAAGTAGAAATCAACGATATTTCAGAAGTTTAAGGAGTGAAAAGTCAAGGTAGAGAATCAAAAAGAGCAAAAGGTAGAGTTCTCGAGGTCAAAAAATGAGGGTGAGTTCACATCCTCGGACTTCAAGGAGTACTTAGCTAGTAAAGGTATTAAACATCAGCTAACTATTTTAGGGCGGGCAGCACAAAACGGAGTAGAAGAGCGCATGAATTGAACACTTTACAGAGCGCACCCGCAGTATAAGGTTACAAGCTGACATGTTAGAAGGTTTTTAGGCAGAGGCGATGAGTCATGCAAACTATTTAGTGAACAGTTCACCATCTACAGCCGTTAATCTTCAAATCCAATCTAGAAGAGATATGACAAGAAAGAAGAATCAGTGGATTATTCAACCTTACAGATATTCAGCTGCCTGGCATATAGGGTTTGCTAATTTTTGCAAAACTGAATTGAACCGATTAGAATTAGGAACCGAACCGAACGAACTCAATTCGGTTTGATTTTTCAGTTTTTTCGGTTAGGCCCATATATTTTCATCATTTCTTTCATTTTTTAATCACCATTATATTATCATCATCGAATATCCTAATCTCAAATATCCAATACCCAAATTAGAAACAAGAAAAAGACTCTAACCTCAATGTGAATTGAAAATTTCATGCCCTAAAACTATTACACTTTATTTGGGCCCTAATTATCAAATCTCACATAATTATTATTAACTTCTAATGACAAGAGTGTAAAAGAAAGAACTGTACTAATATAAATATTAGTCTCAATTGTGATGGTGTACTTACCATACCTTTTACATGTTCAACATAAAAAAATGGTATTGCTAGAAGTAATGAGATAAGGCTCCACCAATTTTTATTATGAGCCACATGTTCAGTAAATTGAATTTGGGTGGGGTGCTATATAAGGGGTGAGAGATTCGGTTCAGTTCGGTTGGGTTCGGATTTCGGAACCCAAAACCGAAACCCGACCGAACTAGAGCGGTTCGATTCGGTTCGAGTTTGGATTTTGGTCAGTTATTTCGATTATAACTGAACTCTGCTCACCCCTACTGGTATACAGTTTGGTTGATAGTTAAAAAAAGAACAAGCTGGAGTCAAGTTAAAGAGGTGTTATTTCATCGTTTCACAAAGGGGCTGTTTGGTTAGGGGTGAAAGTGAGAAAGTGAGGAAGTAGGGAAGTAGTAATAGTTCCTTTTGGAACTTGAGAATTGGTTAGCAAGTTTTTCGATGTTTGAATATTGTTGAGAAGTATGGTTTGAAAAATGTTATGGATTTTCTGATGTCTGGATGTTAATGTGAAAGTGAAAGTGGAAAAGTTGACCACAAAGTTGACCACAAATTAAAATTAAAATAAAAATTAATTAAGAAAAATAAAAATTAGATTGTAATTAGAATGCAAGTGAGATTTACATGACCACAAAATTAACTGTAGCACCCTGAAAGTGAGGAAGTAATTGTGTAAAAGGGTAAATAGAAAAGGAAAAGGGGTTTTCTCATTTTCCTTTTCCGGTGTTTGGATAGATAGGGAAGTAAGCAATTATACTTCCCCATTTTCTTAATTTCGCCCACTTCCTTACAACCAAACACGCCCAAAAGGAATCAAGGCATACAGGTTTTGGATCCAGAGAAAAAGAGTGCCTTTATTAGCAGAGATGTGGCCTTTAATGAAGAATTAATGTTGTAATAAAAGTCAAAGACGGAAGACAAGGCGCAAGGTGGAGCTTCAGACAGTCCAGCAGATTCTTAGACCAAAGAGTTTGAGTTTTCAGATGACCCCAACAAGTATGTTGGGTCAGATGAAGACTACTCAGATTCAGATAGAGACAGGCAGGAAGCTACTCAAGAGCAACGGATGCAATCTAGATCGTTGAGGCAGTCAGACAGGGTTTTAGTACCACCAATCAGATATAGATGAGATGATGACCAAGTCTATTTTTCATTAGTAACAAAAGTTGAAGATCCTAGCAGTTACAAGGAGACAATCGAGATAGATGACAGTGACAAGTGGTATCAGAGCCATACCCGAACTTAGCCATGCGTGGGTGGGTGAAGTTCAATCCCCAGGGCGCAAAAGGCGCAGTAGGCCCCTGTAAAGCTAGTTGGGCTTTCAAGGATTTGACAACGGTGCTCTTGCTTCATGTAAGGCGTGTCCGCCCTCTGCGCAATGAAGAAGTTGTGATCTCGATGGAGCATATGGTCTTCCAGGTGTGAAGATGAGCTTACAGGGAGATTCTTTGTTCAAAGGGGATTGTTTAGTTGGGTTCAAGCAAATAGTCCCATATCGGCTAGACATGGGGATGGTTTTGGGTATATAAGAATTTGGGTAACTCCACTTAGAAAACTACTCTTTTGGGTTGGTGTCCCAAGTCCTTACACGACAGCTCTGATACTAGTTGTTGAGACCACACCAACAATTGGGTTATGACACCAACTATTGTGCACGCTCAAGATCGTGATTGTTAGGAATTGTGACTGGAATACGTCGTGAAAGTAGATGAAACTTCGGACATTAAAAAAATAGACGTGCACATGGAGCTGTGCACATTATCAGTCGACTTATACTGGGTATAGTCGACTAATCACAAGGATTAGTCGACTTATACATTGTATAGTCGACTAGGTGGCCAAACAGAGAGTTGGGTTCTCGAATTTTGTCTGAGTAGTCGACTAATACCATGTCAACTAATACCCTAGCCTAGTCGACTAATGACGAGTCTGGCAGTTTTCTTTCCTTATCTATTTCCAGTTCAGTTCAAGTTGGATTTAGGTTTTCTTTTCTTCTGAGCGGTGATTGTTCGTATTAATGGAGTTTGTTTAAGATTAGTAAAGTTCTATGGTCTATAAATAACCCCTTGGGGTAGCCTTCAATGTAATCCAATGAATTTATAATTCCTAACGATGTAATTCATTTAGGTGAGAGATTCATGAGAGAATCTTAAGCATAAGAGTTCGCTGTTCTTGACGGCCATCAAGGACTTGTAATCTTCTTAGTGAAAGGTGTAAATAATTCTTATTACACTCTCTTAAAGTTTTAATAAAGTTTCTCCCCTTCTCCCGTGAACGTACACACGATCTGTTTAATCGGTAGAACTATATTATATTGTGTGTGAGCTTTCTATACTTCAGGAATATTTTTTCTTCTCTTCTTCTCGTTGCCCTTGTAGATCCTGTGATTTGTTTCCGATGTGCCTCCCCAGTCGATCCGGTCGTGGGGGCGTCCCGAATTCACAACATAGATGTTGTGAAATCGTGACAATATATAATAGTTGCAAAAGAAAATTATTATAAAACAAGCTAGCAATACCAAAATAAAAGATTAGAAAAGAATACTAGGATTTAACGTGGTCCGACTTAAACTTGACCAACATCTACGGAAGAGAATTTAAGAGAGTTTTATTAATATACTTGGTATAGAGATCTAACCTTCCCTTGATTCCACAAGAGTATTCACCTTCTCCTTGAATTCCTCTAGATTACAAGAGTATTCCTTCTTTATTTGCACCATCCGCCTACTCCTCCCTTTGCATTGACTTCTTTTTTCTCTCTTGTGTTACAATGTAATAGCTTACAATCTTTATTTATATAGATTGACAATACAAATTCTATTCGAACTATAAGATGATCTTGGTCGTCAGATGCTTGAAGAACTTAATCAATCTTTGTAGGAGTAATTTTCTTAATCTAGAAGAATTCAAAACCCTTTAAACTTTAAAAATAAATCTTCATTGAATAGGAATTGATTCTTATTCGAACCCCAACAGAAAATGTATTTGAATGCGCTCAAAAAAGGAAACATGAATCCTTTTTCGGCTACTAGCTGGCCGGAAGGTCTGTCAAAAATTGAACTAGGTTGCCTTTTTGTTGAGTGTTATCAACAGGCCTATCGACAGCCATTTGTGTGCAGTCAACAAGCCTGTCGACTGTCACACAATTTATTGATCTGCTTATTTCTCAAGTTCTCCTCCAATTTTGATTGGATCTTCTTTGATCATTATCTCTTCTTGAAAACAAGACAAATTCACCTCAATCTCCACCTTGACTTGCTTTTTAAGCTTTTGACAAAATACAATAAATTTTTTGAAATTTTACCTTGATCATTCCTTGATTGTAACCATACTGTGAAGCTTTTATACTTGCCCCCTCCCTGAAGCCTTTGTTGATTCACCGTCATGTCTTGGGCCATCTCGGGTTTTGCCCGAATGCGTCTTTTCTCTTTCCTGCAACATGCTGACCCAATTCACATCCCGTCATGGTCTTCCTCGAAACTCCACCTCGCGATGAGCTCTCTTTCAAGCTTGTCATTGAAACTCTATCTTGAACTGAGTTTTCATCCTTCACCTTGTATATCCCACCGCACTTCTCTTCTTTCAGGATTATCTTGTTTCGTTGGCTAACAGTGAGGACGCCTTTTTTGTATTTGAATCCGACATCCTTTTTGTCCAGCAAACCTATAGATATTAGATTGTACCATGACTCAGGGGCATACCAGATCGCCTCCAGAGTACGCACCGTCCCATCTCTTCCTGTAACATTGATTGTCCCAGTGCCGATAATTTTGCGAGTCGAGTCATCTATCATTTTGACAGCCCCTTTCTCTTTTACAATTAAGGAGTTAAACATCTTCTAGAAATATACATGAATCGCACTATCAGAATCTAATATCCAACCTTTATCTGTAGAAGTGTTAATTATGAAAGTCGTTAACATATTGGTGTCTGATACACCCTTTGTTACACCTGCCTCCATAGTTTGCCCTTTCTTCTTCAATCACTCTTGTCGGTGTTTGTAGTCTTTCTTCCAGTGAACTTCCCTGTCACAAAAGTAACACACCTTCCACAAACCCGGACTTTCCTTTTCTCTTCTTTTCCTTCCCGTGACCACCAAACTCAGACCTTCCTGCTCCTTTTGATTTGGCCTTTTCATGATCTTTTTTGATAACAGAGTTGTCGTAACCTCCTTCAAGATGAAAGTTTCCTTTTCGTAGAACATGGTGGTTACGATGTGATCGTATGCCTGTGAAAATGAACTGAAAAACATTAACACCTTGTTCTCCTCGTTGATCTTCATATCAACAACCAGTAACTCGCTGATGATCTTATTGAAAAAGTTCATATGCTCCTACGCCGATATCCATTCCTTCATCGTAGCCCATAGAGTTGTTTTTTAAGTACAGCATGTTGAAGAGGCTCTTTATCATATATAACTTTCTAACCTTGACCTAAAACTCGTAGTTGTTTCTCCATTCATCACGTTGTATGTAGCTTCCTCTGTGAGACATAATTGGATTGTGCTTGCCGCTTCCAAATCTAACTACTCTCAATCATCATCTGATATGCCCGCAGGTTTTGCTAACTTTCTCTGTAGGACCCTATTGCACCAACAATGCCTTCAACCTCTTTTGCCCTGTAGGACCCTATTGCACCAATAATGCCTTCACCCTCTTTTGCCATAGACTGAAATTATATTTGCCATTGATTTCTCGATCTCCAACTTGCTTACAAAATTTCAATATTCAACATATCGTCTTATCGTCAACCTTAAGTTCTGATACCAATTGTTATGGAATGACAACTTTGATACCAATTGTTGAGATCACACCAACATTCGGGTTATGACACCAACTATTGTGCATTCTCAAGACCGTGATCGACGTTGCAAAACCGTGGCAATTGTAATATTTGCAAAAATTATTGTAGAACAAACTAACAATATCAAGACAAAAGAGTAGAAAAAATACGAGAATTTAATGTAATTCGGCTCAAACTTGGCCTACGTCATCGGAAGAGAACTTGAGAAAGCTTTATTAATAATCTGGGTACAAGAGATCTAACATTCCCCTTGTATCCCTTTAAATTACAAGAGTATTCTTTCTCTATTTGCACCGTTACCTACTCATCTCTTTGCATTGGCTTCCTTTTTCTCCCTTGTGTTACAATGTACTATGGGGCCGTTTGTTTCGCGTAAAAGTCCGTAATTCGTAAATGGCTTACAACCCAGTTACAACTACGGCGTTTGTCTGGACCGTAATTCGTAAAAGACTTACACAACCCATTTACCACTCACTTGCAACCCAATTACCAATCACTTACAGCCCAGTTATAGTTAATTTTGTGCTCATGCAAATTTGTATTATTTTTTATGTTAATATTAAATTTTTTTAATATTTAGCATTTTTAATATTTATTTGCAATATTAAATCCTTTTAAATCATCAAATAGTTAATTTTGCGGTCAACTTTTTCACTTACGATTTACACATTACGATAACCAAACACCGTAAAACACAATACACTTTTCCACTTACAACTTTATATTACCAACCAAACACCACAAAGCTTATATGCATGTAACTCATTTACAACTATAAAAGACTTTACCAATTATGACTTACGAATTACGGTCAGTTACGACAACCAAACAGGCCCTATGTTACAACTTTTATTTATATAGTTTTATAATACAAACTCTATTCGAACTATGAGATGATCTTCACCATCGGATACTTGAAGAACTTGATCAATCTTTGTAGTAGTTGATTTCCTTAATCTAAAAGAATTCTAAACTCTTTAAACTGTAGAACAGATCTTCATTGAATAGAAACTTATTCCTATTCGAACTCCATAAGAAAAAGAACCTGAACGCGCTCAGAAAAGGAAACTTGAATCCTGTTTGGGCTTATGGCTGTCGATAGGCCAGCTCGGGCTGTCATTAGGCCCCTGTTGACACACCTGAAGGCCTGTCGAAAATTTGAACTGGATTGCCTCTCTGTTGAGTGCAGTCGACGGGCATGTCGACCGCCCCACAGTTTCTTGATCTGCTGTTTTTCCAATTTTTCTTCTTCTCCAATTTTAATTGGATATTCTTTGACCATCATCTCTTCTTGAAAATAAGGCAAATTTACAACAGCTACAAGCTCCCAAGGCAAGTCTCCCAACAAGTCTTGTACCTGTTTAGTTCACTTATGTAAACTTCCTTTTTTCTATATGCACATCTAATGTCAATTAGTTGTATACAAAATCCAATCTTCGCCAAAGTTTTCAATTTCAAGAACAACCCTATTTCTAAAATGGTAAAAGATGCTCCCCATAGAAAGAACAGTTTCAACAATCAACTACTTAGGAAAAATGATGCGATCTAGAAATCAAGTTTGTCCTCCCACACCCAGCCTTTACAAAACCCAAGACCAGCAAAGAACAAGAAGCCCCAAGAATCACAACCCCTGCAATAAAAAAGAAAACTATCAACAGGGTTTTCTTCAAAAACCCCAAATAACATGACCCACAATCCAAAATCGGGAAAAATCAACAGAAACCCTATCAAAAACCCATGAACTTGTTAATATGAAGAGAACCATTTGCCAGAAATTACAAAGTCAGCAATCAATTTCGAGTATGAATGAATCGTACCTTTTACGCAGGTAAAACGCCAGCCTGCCTTTTCCGTTGAACTGCAGAAATCTGATACCAGGATTTGCTCCTTGTCTCTAATGTTATTGCTGCAGCTGTTGTTTCACAGAGAGAGAGAGAGAGAGGCTGTTGCAGTTGAGAGAGAGAGAGAGAGAGAGAGAGGCTGTTGCAGTTGTGAGAGAGAGAGAGAGAGAGAGAGAGAGTTGCTGTTGCAATTGGACTCAGTGGCAGACACATGGAGGGTGAGAGAGAAAAAGGGAGAAGGAGTCAAGAAGAAACACTGAAAAAGATTTCATTAAACGCGGATTGTTTTTTTTTTTTTTTTCCCCCTTTATAATAGACAGGGGATTGATTGGCGCAGCCAGAGAACCCCCCTTCCTCTGTTTCTTTAAATGTCTTGCTGCCGGGCTTAACTTTTAACACAGAGTCAATGTTCAGACAAGTCGCCAGGATTTGCTACGAAGTAAATTCTGAGAGTATATTTTAGAAAAACAGCCACAAAAGTAATTATGAAACAGACACCATCTCGCCATTTGTTAGGGAATAATTTCCTTTTTTTAGTTATGGTTAACTCAAATTACAGTACTATGACCGTGATACAAAACTATCCCATAAATTACACGTAAGGGCAATTTTTTTTGATTTAATCTTTTTATCAAATTTAATTTTAAAAACAGACATCTCTCAAATTTATTTCTAAAAATCGACCTCTGACAAGTTAGCTCGGCACCACGAAAGCGCTGGGTCATTTTTCCCCGCTAGTGTGGCGGGTTCGGGCGCAACCGGCTGCCCTTTTATCCCGGGGTTGGCAATTCCAGACCCAGACATTCTATTTTTTGAACTTTAAAATTGGTCCAGGGTTGGCAACCCTGAACCAAGACATTCTATTTTTTAAGCTTTAAACTTTGGTACGAGTTGCCAACTTCGGACCAAGAGTGAAAGAATGATTCTTTGGCTTTATTCTCGGTCCGATGTTGGCAATCCTGTACCAAGCATTGAAAGCTAATTTGAGCTTCAGGTTTTGTCCTGAGATGCCAACCCCGAATCAAGAATTGAAGCTTAAAAACTTTGTCCGAGGATGTCAACCCTAGACTTGCTAACAAGCACTTTTAAGTATAACATTTAAAAATTTTATATCCCTATTTAACCAAAAATATTAAATGATATTTCAAAGTCATATCACAACTATATAACTTACAATATCACAAATTTCACCAAATTAACTCAATAATTATGTATTACAAATTTACAATATAACAATATCACAAACTCATTTTCTAAGTATCACTAAAATCTCCATATGATACTACAAATCATATCACATCTTTAAAATTCATATCAAACCACCAAATAGTTCACCAATACACGTTACACCTCCATATTATCCTAATATTCAACAATATCAGTTGTATCACAATCTCATAGTGCCAAGTGTCATATATATAAGTAATACAAGTCATATAAAATAAATAACATAACAAACTAATCTCAGTACAAGCAAGCTAATGCACATGAAACTCAACCACGACCTCGGCCTCGTCCTCATTCACATGCAAGGGCAGTGGGAATTTGATGTGCATGCTGTTGAGATGGTCCGACCTCATCATCAGCTCCTTGGCGCCACTGATACCCCCTAACAGGTGATTGAAATGCTCTAGGCTCGTCATGTTTAAGGTTCTCATCATTATCTCGATGTGGTGTGCGTCGTCTAGCAATGGGCTGAGAAGGACCTTGCTCATCGTGTAGCGTCTCGCACTCAGTATCTGGTGGCTGCTACATGCATTGTTTATAAACTATCAGGTGGTTTGGCGCATCTGATGGAAATTTTGCGCCTCCCTAATAGCTCCCTAATAAAAATGGACATCTCTGCAGTATCAAGATGCTCTGAGTGTCCTCAATCAAAGTTGCATCTACCATGTTCCTGAAATCACCTAGAGAGGGGGGTGAATAGGTGATGGCTATATGAAATATGGCAATAATGCGGAATTTAAATCTACTTAAAACAATAAGCTCAAATTAAAATGCTTGTAAGATATAAAGCAATAGGTAAAGCAAGTAATAAAGAGATTGAGTTTAGAGAAATTTGAGCAAACGCAAACACGAGGATATGTTTCTGAGGTTCGAGCCACGCTCTACGTCCCCGCCTTCACACTTGAAGGATTTCCACTATTGTTGATCCCACTGGATCTCCAATACAAGGACACACTTGTCCTATCTCTCGTGATGCCGCAACACCACTTGGAGCACACTAGCTCGCTTGAGGCCGATGCCTCTACAACTTCGCTCAAGAAGAAAATTGATCACACTTGATCACAAAAAGCTCACTTAGCACAATCCTATAACCAATATGTAGAGATAGTACTTGGGATTGTGAAGTGCAAAATGACTAGAGTGAAGTAGAGGGTTTTGCTTCAAGTAGGTGTTTGAAAACTTTGGCTTTGATGAAAATCTTTTCTAAAATGAAAGGCTTTTGAAAACTTGTAAATCTTATATGTAAATCTTGTGTCTTATCATGTTGAAATGACCCACCTTTTATAGTGGATGAAAGACAGGGTAAACAGATAGAGAAATTCGTTGGGGGTGAGATCCCAACAAAATCTGTCAGAAAATAGAGCTGTTGGAGTCTGTCAGACTTTCTGACAGCTACCGGTCGACCGCCAACGGTCATATTTCTGACCGTTGGGGAAAAACGGTCGGCCGACTCGGTCGACCGAAATAAACAGAGAGCACTGACAAGTGCCCGATCGACCCGAGCGGTCGGCCAACGTGCACACATGCACAGCCGTGCACGTCGGTCGACTGGGTCGGTCGACCGGACTCTGTCAGATCTGTTTAAACAGAGTCTGGAAAGAAAGAAAAGGAAATTTTTGGTTTAAAGCATTTTGGTTTAAGGATTTGTAAATAAGGTTCTAGATCTAATAAAACTAAGAGTATGATCATAGATCAACACTCAAACATGTTAGATCATTTTGGTGAAAATCCTTTTGATAAACTGTTTTTCTAAAAATGGTTTTTCCAAAAACATGGTATTTCTAAAAACTAAGTTAGAAATTCTGATATAAAAATTCTTTTGAAGCCATGAAGCAATACTAAGTGTGTGTGAGTGACAATCCCAAATATTCTACCTCTATCATCTAGGTTTTGACAAAATATCTAAAAATAAAAGTAAATTACAAATCTTGAATTCTTTTCTTCAATGTTTTGATCCCGAAGCTTTTCTACCGTACTAGGCTTGGGAATGCAAATTTTTAGCGGCGTCCAAATTGTGAGTCTTGATTGTGGAGCCGTCAAATCAACTTGTTTTAAACCTGAAATTCTTTAAACAAGATTGTTAAACACATAACTAAATATGGTTTGTTATCATCAAAATATCGGGCTAATGGCCTTTGGGCCAACAATCTCCCCCTTTTTGATGATGACAAAAGATACATAGTTATTACAAATATTTTGGGTGGAGACTTCAAGTGAAGCTCCCCCTCAACACATGCATATAATAAAAGGATACTCAGGCATAGGTAAATGGCACAAATAATAAACAACCATACACATGTCCATGCCAGAAAATAACTCATGCCATAAATAACTCACATGTTCAAACAAGACATAAAAACATATAGAAAACACATGTCCACACAACCATCAAATACACGTCCAAAATACTAAACAAAATACCAAAATGTGTCCAACCCACAAAATACAAAATACAAGCTACAAAATATAAGCCCAAGGAAGTCTCTCAAGAATATCCATGCATATAATAAAAGGATACTCAGGCATAGGTAAATGACACAAATAATAAACAACCATACACATGTCCATGCCAGAAAATAACTCATGCCATAAATAACTCACATGTTCAAACAAGACATAAAAACATATAGAAAACACATGTCCACACAACTATCAAATACATGTCCAAAATACTAAACAAAATGTGTCCAACCCATAAAATACAAAATACAAGCTACAAAATATAAGCCCAAGGAAGTCTCTCAAGAATATCTCTCCCCCTTTTTGACATCATCAAAAGGGGAAGTCACTCCTCATCGTCATCGTCCTCATCATCGTCCTCCTCATCGTCGTCCTCAGCATTACCTGCAGCCATCTCCACATCCTCATCATCATCATCCTCATCATCATCAGAAGCCTCCTCCTCTGGATCAATAGCTGCAACACCTGGCTGTGGTGCTGAAGAAGCAGAAGGGGCCCTAACTGGAAAAGGAGGGCCGGAGGCAGGAAGCGGTCGGGCAAATGGCGTGGGGTCTGGACCAAGCATGTTGTACTTCTCAAAGAGTGCACTAAATTGTGAATCCATGTATCGCATGGAATCAGCAAAATAGGACATATCATAGCGAAGTCCTTGATAACGAGAGTCCATCTCCGCGCGATGTGCCGCATCCGCCGCAAAAATCTGGGTCAGTCGCTGCTGGATCTCAGCGGTCACCCAAGACTGATGCTCCTGAAACTGAGTACGAAGCTCAGAAGAAATGAAGGCCTGAAGGTCTGAAGGAATGGATGGCCCTGGAGCAGAGAAAGTCCCTGGGACAGATGAAGACCCTGGGGCAGATGAAGACCCTGGAACATGAGCAGGAGGAATAGGAGGCTGCTCAGGAGTGGGATGACGCATCCTGGGTTGCATCCTCTTCAAAAGAGTGCTGTTCAGGTTCACGGAGGGTTCAGTGGGTATCTCAGAGGACAGATCAAAATTGAGTTATTTTAGGAGATACGAAATGAGCATCCCATAAGGCAAGTGCCTTGTGGGGACAAGGACGTGATCAGAGGTCATGTGAGAAATTATGAAACGGGGGATGTTTATCTTAATGCCTTTCAGAAGGCAGTAGAAAATCAAAGGAACAGGACCCCTAGCATGACTGTATTCCCCAGATTTGGGCAGAATGTTATAGAATACAAATTTAGTAAGGACTTGAGCGGTGAGAGTGAATTTATTCACCTCCTCATTCCTCACTAAGCCGGGGTTGTCATCCCCGTGGAGTAAAGTTGACGCGGTGAGCGCAGACTCACCGGCCGGATACTCGAAGTCATGAAGGTCAAAGGAGTAGACATCAACTCCCTCACAGGAGAGATGTAGAAGCTCAGTAAAATTTTGGAGAGAGATATCTATGTCTCTTCCAAGAACCCTAGACCTAACCCGATTTCCCTCATAAGCAAGATTAGTGTAAAAGTAAGGTATGAGTGAGGTGTACACCGGTTCTCTAATAGTCATGAACTGATCTAAAGAATTATTCCTCAATATTTGTGGGATATTGAGATGCTCAAAATCTTGGAGGACAACACATCTCCCAGAAATAATAGTTCTCCTCGAAAGAAGGATAAACCGTTGTTCTGCTAGATTGGAGACAAAAGGAGGTTTAGTCCTAGTGGATGAAGAAGAAGGGACTACTGATTTTCCCTTCTCGGCTCTAGATCTTTTAGACATATTTTTTTTTTAGGTTAAAATGAAAGATCTAGGTCAAAAATAATATTAGGGCTTGATCTATACTAGGTGAAGGATAGATCTTGACAAAACTAGGATGAGCAACAAGATGGAAAGCAAGATCTAAAAAAAAAATGAGATTTTACCTTGAGGGATGAGAGATCAAGAACCCACAACTGAAAATCCCTGAGATTATACGTAGATCGGGCCTGAAAGAGACGATCCAGGAAAGATTTGAGAATATTAGGCAAGGATTTGTGATGGATTGAAGTGGGATGAGGTGATTAGGGTTTTTAGAGAGGGGGAAAAGAAAAACCGCCGGTGAGAAATGAGAGAGATAAGGGCTTTAAATAGGGTGGGAAAATGACAGATTCCCGTCGCCCGGTCGACCGGTCCGGTCGACCGAAAATACCCGAGACCACTGACAGATGAAACGGTCGACCGCAGCGGTCGGCCGAAAATACCCGAGAGCTCTGACAGACTAAACGGTCGACCGTACCGGTCGGCCGGCTACAGAGAAGGATAAAAACATTCTTCCAAGCAAGGTCGGTCGCCCGGATCTCAGCTCCGGTCGGCCGATCTTGCCCAAAAACTGTCAGCAGCAAAGACCCAAAAAAAAATCTAAAATTGTCTGAAAAATAGTGAGAAAGATATTTTTAACATACAAAATTTTAAAACATGTTTTAAACTTCAAAATTTACATAAGAAATTTTAATTTTTATTTTTCATATAAATACAAAGGTTTAGAGATGTTGAAGCCGAATACCCGGTGAAGGGTTCTGAACTTCATCCTCGAGATTCCTCTAAATATGAGTTGAGGTGCGCAATTGCCATCTCTAATGTATTTGTTTTAAATATGAATTTTAAATATTTATTTTAGTTATTGACAAAATGTTTATATAGATATATAATCAAAATTAGATATGTGGACACAACAAAAATATGATGTAAAGCAAGATAACATGAATTAGAACAAAGCATATACACAAGCAAGATGGAAATGTAAGTTTACACTAACACATATCAATGATGCACAAAGGTAAACTAACAATCCTATGCATATGTATATAAACAAAAAAAAACTTTTAAATGGAGAAATTACCAAACCGAGGGTATTCTCCAAAATAGGTGCCTCCATGATAGTGATGCAAGCGCAATGTGATCTTTGAGCTTTGATGCATCCACCACCTGGGCACCGTCTCCCCCTAAGTCTTGGAGGATGAAGACCCACCTGTTTCAACTAAATTGGGTGTGTCTTTTGGTACCCATGTCTTTTTGGGTCCTTTAGGGTTAGTACGGGGCGAACCCAAACATACTTATTATTCATGTTATGTTTAGCAAAACAAAATTTTTCTAAATGGCCTTTGCGGCCACAATGCGTGCAAACATAAATCCTACCACTACCATACATGTGAGCATGCTTGTGAGTGTGTGCATGTTTCCGTGCATGGTGAGTGTGTTTCCCTTGGGTTATTCCTTTGGGAAACCTAGATGCAAATTTATTTAAGTCAAATGCACATTTTTAAGAGTTGAATTAAAACATCAACCCGTTTTTGAATTTCAACAAAATCATTTTTATTACATGAAGAAATAGAAGTTTTTCCTTTACAAGCTAGTTTATAGTTTTCAAAATCAATCTTTATTTTCTTAAAAGCATTAGACAAATCATTTTTCTCTTTTTCAATAATATCATATTTATTTTTCAATAACTCATTTTCTCTTTTAATTTCTTATTATGAGATTGCGAAATCTCATATCTATGTTGGAGTTCTTCAAAAAATTGAGCTAATTTATCCATAGTCAATTCATCATCTTCTATGGAGTTGTCGAGAGTTACCTTAGAAACATCATCTCCATGTGCCATGAAGCACATGTGTGCGACGTCGTTCTCCTCTTCGGATTCCGACTCCGTATCATCCCACGTGGCCACCATTGCCTTCTTCTTCTTTGGGCCGTTCTTGGAGGTGGTAGCTTGGAGAGCGGGGCAATCGGCAATGAGATGTCCGATCTTCTTGCAATGAAAGTAAGGACCCGGCTCCTCTCTTTTCCTTTCGAATCTTCCTTGAGGTTTCCCTCTTCGGAAGTTGCCTTGCCTCCCTTTCTTGTAGAACATTTTGCCCACCTTCCGGATGAGCATGGCAAAGTCCTCATCGTAGTCTTCCGATGAGTCCTCCTCGTCATGGTTGGTTGGAGTGGCTTTGAAGGCGAGGGCTTTCTTCTTCGGCGCCTCCCTTTCTTCTCTAACTTTCATCTCCATCTCATGGGTTTTGAGATTGCCGATGAAGCCGGAGAAGTCCATCTCCTCCCGATCGTTGAGCTCTTTGAGGGTTGTAGCCTTGACTTCCCAAGCTTTGGGAAGAGCTCTAATGACCTTCCTTATCTTTTGGTCATTATCAATCGCATCACCTAAAGAAGATAAAGCATTTGTTATTTTGGTGAAATGAGTGAGCATGTCATCAATGCTTTCATTCTCAAGCATGTAAAAATTCTCATATTGAGAACGAAGCAAGTCAATTTTAGATCTCTTGACTTGTGACGTTCCCTCATGAGTCACAATTAAAACATTCCACACTTCATATGCGGATTTACAATTTATGATGCGTGAGAGGTCATCTTCATTAAGGGCTTGGGTTAATACATATTGAGCCCTAGCATTGGCCTCATAGTCCTTGGTGGTGTCCTCGGACCATGATCTCTCATCGGTGAGAGGTTCTATAAATTCTTTGGTTATGGCCCTAGCAACCCTAACTCTTAGGGACTTAAGGAAAAGGTTCATCTTGACCTTCCAAATAGGGAAGTTCAAGCCATCAAATTTGGGTGGGGACTTAATGCTAGAAAAATCAATTGAAGCCATGGATAGTGAATATGATGCACACAAATGAAGAATGCAACAAAATGATATAGCCAAATACAAGGATCTCCCTAAGGTGGTTAAACCAAATAGTAGGGTTAGGCTCTTATACCAATTGAAATCAGGTAGAGGGGGGTGAATAGGTGATGGCTATATGAAATATGACAATAATGCGGAATTTAAATCTACTTAAAACAATAAGCTCAAATTAAAATGCTTGCAAGATATAAAGCAATAGGTAAAGCAAGTAATAAAGAGATTGAGTTTAGAGAAATTTGAGCAAACGCAAACACGAGGATATGTTTCCGAGGTTCGAGCCACGCTCTACGTCCCCGCCTTCACACTTGAAGGATTTTCACTATTGTTGATCCCACTGAATCTCCAATACAATGACACACTTGTCCTATCTCTCGTGATGCCGCAACACCACTTGGAGCACATTAGCTCGCTTGAGGCCGATGCCTCTACAACTTCGCTCAAGAAGAAAATTGATCACACTTGATCACAAAAAGCTCACTTAGCACAATCCTATAACCAATATGTAGAGATAGTACTTGGGATTGTGAAGTGCAAAATGACTAGAGTGAAGTAGAGGGTTTTGCTTCAAGTAGGTGTTTGGAAACTTTGGCTTTGATGAAAATCTTTTCTAAAATGAAAGGCTTTTGAAAACTTGTAAATCTTATATGTAAATCTTGTGTCTTATCATGTTGAAATGACCCACCTTTTATAGTGGAGGAAAGACAGGGTAAACAGCTAGAGAAATTCGTTGGGGTGAGATACCAACAAAATCTGTCAGAAAATAGAGCTGTTGGAGTCTGTCAGACTTTCTGACAGCTACCGGTCGACCGGGTCGGTCGACCGCCAACGGTCATATTTCTGACCGTTGGGGGAAAACGGTCGGCCGACTCGGTCGACCGAAATAAACAGAGAGCACTGAAAAGTGCCCGGTCGACCCGAGCGGTCAGCCGACGTGCACACATGCACAGCCGTGCACGTCGGTCGACTGGGTCGGTCGACCGGACTCTGTCAGATCTGTTTAAACAGAGTCTGGAAAGAAAGAAAAGGAAATTTTTAGTTTAAAGCATTTTGGTTTAAGGATTTGTAAATAAGGTTCTAGACCTAATAAAACTAAGAGTATGATCATAGATCAACACTCAAACATGTTAGATCATTTTTGGTGAAAATCCTTTTTGATAAACTGTTTTTCTAAAAACGGTTTTTCCAAAAACATGGTATTTCTAAAAACTATGTTAGAAATTCTGATATAAAAATTCTTTTGAAGCCATGAAGCAATACTAAGTGTGTGTGAGTGACAATCCCAAATATTCTACCTCTATCATTTAGGTTTTGACAAAATATCTAAAAATAAAAGTAAATTACAAATCTTGAATTCTTTTCTTCAATGTTTTGATCCCGAAGCTTTTCTACCGTGCTAGGCTTGGGAATGTAAATCTTTAGCGGCGTCCAAATTGTGAGTCTTGATTGTGGAGTCGTCAAATCAACTTGTTTAAACCTAAAATTCTTTTAAACAAGATTGTTAAACATATAACTAAATATGGTTTGTTATCATTAAAATATCGGGCTAATGGCCTTTGGGCCAACAGTTCCCCACATGATCAATTCATCAACCTGTATTATAAATTTTAATAAAACCATATCAATACATCATAAATTTAACTTTTTATGAGAATTGTGTTAAGAAATTACCAACTCCAACTCATGTATACTACCAGGTGTTAAGTGACTGGCGAATCGACACGCTAAAAAATTCAGAGACAAGTGAGCCACTGATACTAGCTTATATAGTCTGTGAAAAGTGTGATGGGATGTCTCTGACTCTAAAATCGATTAGTTCAATCATCTTATTGGCTTATATATGCATTGTGCTTCTATCTCTAATCACACTGATGCTTGTTGGAGCAGTCTATGCGAGACAATTGGACAATGACATCAGGAATATGCTGAGTAAACCCGAATTGACAAAGGACTTGCTCAGGAACATGCATCTACACAATCTCAAAACAAATAATTGATGTTATGGCTGGTCATATCGAAAATCTATCTCTACAAATCGGGGGTAAACTCTCTAGGATCGCATCTATATGTGGCTCCCAAATAAGTTCAAAATAGTCTAGCACATCAAACTCATTCCTGTAAAACTGTAAGTCTCTTTGTGAAGTCATATCCCAAGTCCTTTCGACATTACACCTACTACACCATACGATTAAACCAAAAGAATATATTCAAATAAATACATACACTTAGATTGAATATACTGAATTTTACTTGCATTCAAGTGGTAGTTGACCACCAAGCTATATGGCCTAACTAAGAGTGGGCCGACCAAGAGACAGTCTCTCTCAGGACTATAACTGATGAAACAACGTGAGCACGTGTTAAATTAATTTCATATATGTAATTAATATTATATAAGCATAGTCAAAATTAAGCTTTACCTGCAAAAGTGTTTGAGGGCTACATACTTTTGAAGTCTGCATTATAAAAACTTTATATAACTCCATGTACAAATATGCTAAGACAACACTATCCTAAGACATAGCACCACACCCATCAAAGTCCTCAAAGAGAGGTAATCATTTGGAATGTATCTTATTTATGAAGTAATCTGGAAACAAAGTAGTATCGATCATGTGCAAGATATACTTATAGGCATGCTGATGGGCATGCACATCTGTTAATAGAACCGCGCTAAACTGCTGACGGATCCACTTTAGCTTCAATGCTCCATCCCTCATAACCGTCGGGGGAGACTCTCTACCCAACAATCTCTCACACTATTTGGCCCAATCTCTATCATTTGTCCTTGTAACAGGTGGACTATCTATGGATAGCCCAAAAAGCACCGCTATATCCTATAATGTAACAATCATCTCCCACACTCTAAGATGAAACATGAATGTCTCAGGCCTCCATCTCTCTATCAGGGCCGTAAGTAAGGGTTAATCAAGTATCACCCCACCTCAACTGAGAAGTAATGAAAAAATATGTCCGTCTAACATACTCAATGACATGATCATCGCTAGAATCCACTGCTGATGTGACCGAGAATGATCTAAACACTCAATGACTTGAAGATCCTATAGTTTTGTACATAAATTAAAATTACTCAAATTTTACAAAATGCACAATTCTAATATGAATACATAAAGAGATATCCACCTCGAGTCGATCTTAGGGGATCAATGCATATCCTACAAGTAGAGAAAATTAGAACTGACTGACCCATGGTCTATTAGTGCCTCGCCTACACATAGTTTCAAATTCTAATAATAATTATAATCAAATTATCATATCATTATTCTAAATTCTAACAATTCATTTAGATACTAACCTATTGTTGTTGGGCCAAAGGTCATTTACCTTAGTTTTGATGATGATAATCTCAAATAGTTATTTATACTAATGATTTCACCTATAAAAGTTTCAGGTTAATAAAAAAAATTTTCAACCATGTGGTTAAGCTTCTCTTAAAGATTCACAAGTTTTGAAGCTTTTCATTTAGTGATCTAAGAGCCCAAGCATAAAATTCAATCACGACATTCGTGATAGGAGTCAAGCTCAAGAAATTCAAGTTGTAAGATGAAACAATTCAAGAAAAGTATTTTTCTTATTTGTTGAGTAAGAATTAGTTTTATCAAAACTAAGATTAGTAACTTTGATAGCTCGTGAGATTCACACGCACACAAAATATTTTATGTAATTATGTTTCTAAAGTTTTGAAAAGAATTTCAATAAGTTTTGATTGGTTTTCAAAATAGTTTTTAAAAAACATTTGTTATTCAAAAAGAATAACAAAATATTAGCTGTACATTGAATTTTTGTGATGATCTATGATTACACACATTTGGACTTCATATATTCCCATGAATTATGTTTTGTATCCATGTATTCAAATATTTCAATGAAAAATCAATTAGAATTTCAAATTATTTTCTACTTCAGTTTTTACCTTGGGTCGGTCGATCGGACAATCGTCTGGATAGTCGATCGGGATGTCGATCGACATGCACACTTGTGTATCTATGCACTTTGATTGATCGCTAATTCTGCCGACTGTCAAATCCCATATCTCTGTTTTGATTAATCGACCGGGAGACCGACCGATGTTGCTCAATGGTCAAAAATGTGATCGTTGGCGGTCGACCAGCTGGTCGACCGAAGAGCCATTTCTGGGAGTATTTGACCCTAATGGTTATATTATTAACTTTTGGGTTAGCTTTTAATTACCAACGGCTAAATTGGTTTTCTCTTAAATATTTTGAACCTATATATATAAACATTATTGAAAATTAAAAAGAATCAATTACCAAGATTTGTATTCATTTACTCCTAAGTCTTGAGAGAAATTTTTTTTTTGAGAGAAATTTTTATAGCCAAATTCAACAAAAGTTTTCTCAAGCTTTATTTCTTCACTCCACTCATTTCTGAGCTTTTATCACCACAATCTTAGAGCTTCTAATCCTTCTCTTGGTTATAGGATTGTGTTGTGAGCCATTTTAGTGATCTAGGAGAGATCACTTCATTTCTTATATTGTGAAGAGTTGTAAAGGTTGCGACCTCAAAATGAGCTTGCAAGTTCGTTGATTGTAAGGTGTTGCGGCACCAAGTGAGAGGACTTGCGGCTCCATTTCTTTCTTGTGAAAATGTATAAAGTAGTGATCTCGCGGGATCAAGAATAGTGCTAAATCTTTCATTGCGGTGAAGACGGGGACGTAGAGCAAGTGGCTCGAACCTCGAAATGTATTTCCGTGTTTGTGATTGTCTTCTCTCTATTTTTCTTTACTTTACTCACTCTTTACTTATTGTATGCTCTTTAATTGATCTATCATTTAACGCAACATATACTCTTGGGCTACACTATTTTGTATTGAGATTATCTAGTTTCTTGTTTAGTAATTTTTATTCCGTATTATTTGTCATTAGCCTATTGCCATCACCTATTCACCTCCCTTCTAGGTGATTTCAATTAGTATCATAGCCTCATCTCTAGTATTTGATTTAACCACCTCAGAGAGATCCTAGTTTGGCTATATTTGTTGTATATATTCATTTGTATATTTGTTTTTATGGCATCACATGATTTCTCTAGTATCAGGTCCTCACTCAAATTTGATGAGTTGAACTTCTCTATATAGAAGGTAAAAATGACTTTTTTCCTTAAATCCCTAGGAGTTAAGGTTGCTAAGGACATAATCAAAGACTTCGTTGAGCCTCACGGAGATGAGGATACATGGTCTGACGCCATTGCAATGGACTATGAGGCTAATACTAAGGCACAGTACGCACTAACACAAGCATTAAATAATGATGATTTATCTCAAGTTATTAATTGCAAATCAGTTTATGAGATTTGAAATGATTTAATTATTACCCATAAGGGTACCTCACAAGCCAAGAGATCAAAAATTGACTTGCTTCATTCTCAATATGAGAATTTTTACATGCTTGACAATGATACTATTGATAAAATGCTTTCTCGCTTCACTAAAATCACTAACGGATTATCTTTCTCAGGAGATGAAATCAATAATGACCAAAAAGTGATGAAAATCATTAGAGCTCTTCCCAAAGCTTAGGAGGTCAAGGTAATAACTCTCAAGAAATTAAATGATAGAGAGGAGATAAACTCCTCCGGCTTTATTGGGAATCTCAAAACCCATGAGATGAAATGAAAGTGCGCGAAGGGAAGAACTAATCAAGAAGAAATTTATCGCTTTCAAGGCAATTCCCTTCATTGTAGAAGAAGAAGAGTCTTTGGAAGAAGAAGAAGAAGACTTCGCCATGCCTATCCGAAAGGTAGGAAATATATTCTACAAAAGAAAAAGGCAAAGCAACTACCAAAAAACTACGCCACAAGGAAAGTTTGAAAGGAAAAAGGAGGAGATAGGTCATTGCTTTCATTTCAAGAAAATGGAACATCTCATAGCGGATTGCCCCTCACTCCAAGAAACCACATCAAAGAAGTTACACAAGAAGAATAAAGTAATGGTGGTGAGATAGGATGACTCAGAGACGGAGTCTGAAAAAGATATTAACACCGCCAATGTTTTCTTCATGACAAATGGAGAGGAATCTACAAAGGTAACTTTTGAACCCTCTCTTGATAATGATGAACTCACAATGGATGAGTTAGCTCATTTTTTTAAAGAACTACAAATTCGATATGAGTTTAAAATATTCAAAACAAAAATTGAGAAAAGAAATGATCTTTGGAAAAACAAGCTTGAAACTATTTTCAAAGAAAAAGAGGATTTATCATGTTGTTTTGAAAAGACTAAAAAGAATTTTGAATCGGATAAAAGTGTTTGCAAGGGTATAAGCCCTAAAATGAGTTTTGAAAAAATGAGTTTCAATCTTTGAGAAATCGAATGAATGATTTAGATTTTACTTTAAATATTTGTGCTTTTAATATAAAGAAGTTAGATTCCTTATTTTTAAAGGAAAAAACCCAAGGAAAACAAACTTCAGATGCACACACCAAGCATGCTCACAATGCACATCACAATCATGCAAATATTTACGGTAAGGTGTACACATGTGCACATTATGGCCGCAAAGATCATTTAGTCAAATTTTGTTATGCTAAGTTAAATTTGAAATAAAAATATTTGGGTTCAAAAAAGTACTAACCCGGTTAGACCCAAAAAGATATGGGTATCAAAGAACACATCAAATTTAATTAACGTAGGTGTGTCCTCCTCCAAGACTTAGGGGGAATGGTGCCTTAGTGGTAGATACATTAGTACTTGAAGGATCAATAAAATTAATGTATCACTATCAAGGGAGCTAGGTGGGAGAACACTTTTTTGGAGAGTGCTTGCATATATCAATAACATCTCCACTTTATTTTAGATTATCTTGATTACATGTTCATGTTAAATAGTCTAGAACTCAACACATGATTATTTTGCTCAATATTGATGAGTTGGATGGCTTATTACATGCATATGTAACTATCTAAAATAATTTGAATGATTTTTCATGAATTAGCTTGCTTCAATTACTATTGGTAGAATATTCAATTTTTGCCGGTACCATGATTGTTTATATGAAATAAATACATGTTGATAGCATAAATTCTACTTGAATGTTTACCATGCTAAATGTTATGAGTGCATTTGATATCAAACATACTTGTATGTTGATGTAAACAAATATACATATTTTTGAAAATATTTAATATATAATTTATTTCATAATTTAAGCATAAAATCAAGAAAGCAATATCGCGCCTCAACTCTTACTTTAGAGGAATGATGAGGAGAAGTTCAAAGCCCATCAAGGGAATCCGGCTTCATTCTTGTTTGAATTTGCTTAAATATGATTTAAATGATTTATGTAAATTTTTCTATGATTTTTTATGCATTTAATACACACACACTGAAGGACCCGGGGCTCCATCCCAAAAGACTAGCCTTTTAGGTGGAGTTGCCCAAATCCTTATAAACCCAAGACCATCCCCACGTCTAGCCGATGTGGGACTATTTGTTCGACCTAAATCCCAACAATCCCCCCCTCGAACAAAGAGTCTCCCTGCAAGCTCAACTATCTTCGCACCGTCCCTACAAGCTCAACTATCTTCGCACCGGAAGATCAAATGCTCCATCGAGATCCAACTCTTCACTGCGTGAGGTGGCGGCACGCCTTATGTGAAGTACCAACTGCAGTCTGTCACTCCTCTACGAGGACCACTGCCAAATTTCTCGAGAGCCAGACATTAGCTTCACAGGGGCACCGGAAGATCAAATGCTCCATCGAGATCCAATTCTTCACTGCGTGGGCGATCAGCACGCCTTATGTGAAGTACCAACTGCAGTTGGTCACTCCTCTACGAGGACCACTGCCAAATTTCTCGAGAGCCAAACATTAGCTTCACAGGGGCCTATTGCGCCTTTTGCGCCAGTGGGGTGGGCAGGCCCATTGCGCCAGTGCGCCATTGGGGGATCTATACATCATCGAACATCACCCACACACACGACTAAGTTCGGGGCATGGCTCTGATACCACTTGTTGTGCGCACTGACAACAACCAACAGAGAATCACACAATCTTCAGCACAAAGAACAGCCCAAATCACACGAAGAACACACAATTCCAAACAACAGATCTAACGAGGTTCGGCCTCAATGCCTACGTCCTCGGGGCAATCAATGGAGAGAGTTTTCAATTTAGGAAGATGATTACAATCGCTGTAGATCTCTCTGAATGCAAGAGTATCCACAGTTTTTTTCTCTTTCAAGGCACTAAACCCTAGAAATTACATTTAGGGCTTAAATACACGGTTTCCCAAAACAGCAGTTTTCAGCCCAGACCCGACTGTCGGTCGACCGGTCGGTCGACCGACTTCCTCTTCCGGTCGACCCTCCGGTCGACCCAGAAAACCCGAGAGCTGGGTTCCTGCAGACAGGGCCACTCCGGTCGACCGGGCGGTCGACCCAGAGAACCCGAGAGCTGGGGTTCCTGCAGACATAGGGTTGCGATCGACCGGTCGGTCGACCGCCCAATTCCTGTGCACGTTGTGCACGTCGGTCGACCGGGCCGGTCGACCGACCTCCTGTCTTCTGCTGCTGTTTGCTATTTCCTGCCCGCTGTCCCTTTGCCTTTCGTCGTAGACTCCTTTGGCAATCTTTGACAGCACCTGGCTTGACATCAACTCCTCTATAATACTCTCTCCTCCAACAATTCTCCACCTCGGTGAAGATTTCCAAATCTGAGCCGAACATCGACTCGATAGCGGCTGCACCACCCCGGTTGCCTACGTACCCCTTGCCCAAGGGATCAAGCCGTCCGTAGTTCACCCAAATGAGCTTCAGCAAGCTCAATTCACCTGAAGGATATGAAGCAAGTCTTTGCAGTGTGCAAACTTTACTCCCGACACCACTTTTGTAAGCATATCGGCCGGATTCTCCGAAGTGTGAATCTTCAACAAATCAATGTCACCTTCTTCCAGAATCTCCCGAACAAAGTGATACCTGACATCGATGTGCTTCGTTCTTGCATGATAGACCTGGTTTCTCGCCAAGTAAATGGCACTCATGCTGTCACAGTTTATCTTCAAAATATCCTGTTCCACGCCCAAGTCATCAAGCAATCCTTGAAGCCAGATTGCCTCCTTCATGGCCTCTGTCATAGCCATATATTCAGCCTCTGTGGTCGACAACGCGACGGTAGACTGAAGTGTGGAGCGCCAACTCACCGGTGCCTGCGAGAATGTGAAGACATATCCCGTCGTCGACCGACGTTTGTCAAGATCACCTGCATAGTCTGAATCAACATACCCTATGCACTCTTGCTTTCTGGTGTCGTCCTTCTCGAACACTAGGCCTACATCAACAGTTCCCTTGATGTACCTCAGAATCCATTTCACAGCTTCCCAATGACCCTGTCCAGGATCATGCATGTATCGACTCACCATGGAGACTGCCTGTGAAATATCTGGCCGCGTACACACCATTGCATACATCAAGCTACCCACCGCATTGGCATATGGAACATGAGACATATGCTCACGCTCTTGAACACTCCTTGGAGACATCTTCGCTGACAATTTGAAGTGCGGCACCATTGGTGTACTAACAGACTTAGTATCCTTCCCGATATTAAACCTCTGCAATACCTTCTCCAGATAGCCCTTCTGAGTCAAACTTATCCTGCCAGCTTTCCTGTCTCTTGTGATCTCCATGCCCAATACTTTCCTTGCTTCCCCCAGGTCCTTCATCTCGAACTCTGACGATAACATCTTCTTCAGAGAATCAATAGCAGATCTTGACCTAGAAGCAATCAGCATATCATCTACATAAAGAAGTAGATAGATATATTCACCTGATGGTAACTTGTTGTAGTACACACATGGATCGAAATGGCTTCGTGTGTACTTCTTCTTCCTGATGAAGCTGTCAAATCGCTTGTACCACTGTCTAGGAGACTGCTTCAAACCATACAGCGATTTCTTCAGCTTACATACTAAATCTTCCTTCCCTGCAGCTTTATAACCTGTGGGCTGTGTCATATAAATCTCCTCCTCAAGATCGCCGTGGAGAAAGGCAGTCTTCACATCAAGTTGGTCAAGTTCCAACTCATTCTGCGCCACCAAAGCCAATAGAATCCGAATAGACGAGTGTTTAACTACTGGGGAGAACACCTCGTTATAGTCGATTCCTTCTCTCTGAGCGTAGCCTTTAGCCACCAGCCTTGCCTTGTAGCGCACTGCATCCTCTTGGAGAGATCCCTGCTTCTTTGCAAATACCCACTTGCACCCTATGGCCTTTTCCCTTGGGCAACTTGGTGAGTTCCCATGTGTTGTTCTTATAAAGAGATTGCATCTCTTCATTCATGGCCTCTTTCCACTTCTCTGCTTCTGAACTAATCTCAGCTTCCCTGAATGTATATGAAATAGCCTCTTCAACAACTGGAAGTGCATATGCAACAACCATATCGGTGGTGAGCCAACCAGGTCTCCTAGTATTCCTTCTTGGTCTTCCAACTGCAGTGGGATCTGGAACGGTATCCATGTCTTGCTCCTGACCCTCTTCAACAACTTCAGCATCTTCTTCTGCAACTTGATCACCACCCTGTGTCACCTCAGGAATGATCCGAACTGATACTGAATCCTCTAGAGATGGTGGATCTGCATCACTCTCCACCTGCTGCAATAGCTCCTTGGTCTTGCTGGTCTCCGCCTGCTTAGAGACCGTAGGCTTCATCAGTGAAGCCTCATCGAATGTGACATCCCTGCTGATTATGAATTTGTTGTCCTTTGGTCCCAAATCTTGAACCCCTTGGTTCCTCGCTTGAAGCCAACGAACACCCCTTTCTTTGCCCTTGGGTCCAACTTGTCTTCTCTGACGTGGTAGTAGGCTGGACATCCGAAAACCGTAGCAAATCATAATCCTGAGCAGTTCTTCCTGACCAAGCTTCAAGAGGAGTCTTCCCCCCTATTGCAGACGACGGCAACCTGTTCACAAGGTGGCATGCATACCCCAAAGCTTCAGCCCAGAACTTCTTTGGCAGTCCTGCATTGGATAACATACACCGAACCTTCTCTAGCAAAGTTCGGTTCATCCTCTCAGCCACCCCATTTTGTTGCGGATTCTCCGGTACTGTGAAGTGTCTCTCGATGCCCTCATCAATGCATAGCTGTAGGAACGGATCGGATTTGTACTCCCCTCTATTGTCAGAACGGAGAACCTTGATCTTCCTTCCTGTGCTTCTCTCCAGATTAGCCTTCCACTTCACAAACAGCTCTAGGACTTCACCTTTGTGTCGCATAGTGTACACCCAACAGCGCCTAGAGTAGTCATCAATGAACGACACAAAATAGTGGTTACCTCCAATCGATGCAGTCTTGGTAGGTCTCCATACATCCGTGTGAACATAGTCAAGAATACCCTCCGTGCAGTGCGAAGCTGTGCAAAACTTCACCTTGGTCTTCTTGCCGATGATGCAATGTTCACATAGATCCAGCTTGCAGGTCTCAGCACCCTTCAACAACCCTTTCTTCACAAGAGTTTGCATTGATTTCTCCCCTGCATGTCCCAGCCTCATGTGCCACAGCCGGGTTGAATCTTCCTTCTGACTGGTTGAAGCTGCCACCTGCCCTGTCACTGTACTACCCTTCAAGTAATACAAGTTGTTACGGCGATCGGCCTTCAACACCACCATCGAGCCCTTTGTCATTTTAAGAACTCCATCCTTAATTGACACTCCGAGCCCCAGTGACTCCAAAACTCCTACAGAGATCAAGTTCCTCTTTAGCTGAGGAACATATCTCACTTCTTTCAATTCCCTCACCATCCCATCAAACATCCTGATTGGAATAGTGCCAACACCCTCCATGATGCATGGGTGATCGTCGCCCATGACGACCGAACACCCCTCCAACTTTTCAAAACTGGTAAACCAGTCTCGATTAGGGCATACATGATATGTTGCACCTGTGTCCAAGATCCACTCGTTCTCCCCGAGTAACCAATGACAGGAGTGGTGACTGAAAACGAGAACACTGAAGAATCCGAATCTGATCCATCTGCCTGTGATTTGCTGCTTGCAGTTTTTATCACTTTTGCGAGATTTGCTTCAGATTTTGACTCTTTCTTCTTTCCCTTGAATTTTGGACAGTCTACTTTCCAGTGCCCAATCTCTTTGCAGAATGCGCACTGATTTTTCTTGAGATCCCTGAAGCCCGGCCTGGACTTTGATCTTCCCCTAATCTCCTTTTCCTTCCTTGATGAACCTCTACCTCTTACTTCCAATGCCTCTGCTGATGAACTTGTCTGAGAGGGATATCTTTCATTCTTCCTTGTTTCATAACTAATCAATGAAGATGACACCTCATCATAATCCAAGCTCTGCCTTCCATTAATGAAGGTCAGTGTGAATGTCTCGTACTCCTCTGCAGGTAGTGAATTCAGAAAGATAACCGCCTTATCTTCCTCTTCTAGCTTGACATCCAAATTCAGCAGATCTGTAAGAAGCTTCGTATATCGGTTGATGTGCTCATTGACTGTGCTCCCCTTCTGCATCCTGAACTGATACAGCTTACTCTTAAGCTGCATCCTGGACTCTACACTCTTCTTCAGGTACTTCTTTTCAAGGGTTTGCCACAGTTTCTTCGCTGACGTCTCATGTTGCACAAGGTATTTTATGTCTTGTGACAAGCATGAACGTATCAAGCCACACGCCGATCTGTTCATCTTCGCCCATTCTTCATCAGTGGTAGTGTTCTTCTTCCTCTCCAATAGGAGAGTGTCCTCGAGATTTGATGCATTCAGTGCATCCATAACCTCACATCTCCACATACCGAAATTGTTAGTCCCATTAAACTTAACAACTTCAATCCTTGGGTGATTGTTCATTGTCTTAACAGATGCAATTTCTTCTGCCATTGAGATCTTCTTTGATTCTCTATTTATGCGGAAGAATAACCAAATTAAAATAAATCTCTACTCAGATAAAAATGGGATTTTTACCTGCCTCTTGAAACCCTAGATCGAGTTTCTCACCGGATCTACTCCAAACACAGATTCAACGAGCCCTCCTTGCGTCCTCCTGAGATCGACACACGATCTCCTAGAACACCAATACCTATGACCTGAGATCGACACACGATCTCCACCTGACCAGATCTGGAACCCTTCGAATCCTCAGAATCCCAAGCGTAACCTGGATGCTCTGATACCACTTGAAGGACCCGGGGCTCCATCCCAAAAGACTAACCTTTTAGGTGGAGTTGCCCAAATCCTTATAAACCCAAGACCATCCCCACGTCTAGCCGATGTGGGACTATTTGTTCGACCTAAATCCCAACACACACATATATATGCAAAATGTTTTATGATTTTGTTAAAACTATATCTTATACAAAAATGTTTCAAATCTAGTAAATAGCTTTTAGTTATTGTTCTTAAACAAACCTTTGATTTCAAAATCTATTTTAAAACCTTGAAAAAATTGATTTTTGGGAAATCCCGGTCGACCAAGCGGTCGACTGATTAAGTCTGTCAGGACTTACTGGATTTCTCAGTTGACTGAGCGATTAACCAAGTAAGTCTGAAAGAGCTAATGTGTTTATCAGTAGACCTGTCGGTCGATCAATCTTGGTTGATTTTTTTCTACCAGTAGTTTAGGATTTTTTCGATCGATCGAACATCGATAACTGCCATTATTTATTATTTTAAAACTCTAATTTTTCATCCTCTTCTCATTCTTCCCTCTTTCTGCTGACTTCCCCTCTTCTAACCCACTCCCTTCTTCCACTAAAATTCCATCTCTTCTCTCAATTTCATCTCAAAATTTTTTAGAGATCCTCCATTCACAACATCTACTTTTGATTGGTGAAGGAATTACTTGATTTCAATGGGTAAATTCTTCTCACTTTCTTCTAGTTTATTGTTCTTCTATTTATTGTTATATTTCTAGCCATTTCCTTGATTACTTCAGTTTCTATCCATCTATTGTTGATTCACAATGTCCTCCAAACATTCACGGACTAAAAAATCTGATAAATCCAAACTTTGAATCATCTAGACCAAAACCCCTTTTCAAGTTTGTAACTGAGAATGACAAATTCAAACACTCATTTATAAGCAAGTGATTGGTAGTGAAAAGTGCATTTTTATCATCATATTTACCATCACATTTTCATATTTATTCATATAACTCTGCACATTTATTAAGATTTTGTGATTTATTGTGTGCAGGCCTTGAGTTCTTATTTTAATAATAAATAAAGCCTAAAAGAAGCCCAAAAGCCTATATTCAAGCCCAAGTGCAAAAGTGCAAATATCAATTGTCAAAAGTGCAAATACACAAGGGCCAAAGTTGCAAATACAAAGAAGAGGGAAGGATAGACTTCTATTCAACCCTAAACACTTGCAGGATGAGAATAAAAGCCAAAGAAGGATCACAAATTTGTGGATAAAAGATTTGGGATCTAGGTAACTTACTTCCCAAGTTATATCCAAATCCAAAGATGAAGAGCCGAGATTCAACTTCCAGAAGGAAACGCCCAGATGGACGGATCAGGAGAGGCCATGCGCCAAAGCGCGTGGCCAGCCGCCACCATAAGGCCGCGAAAACGCGGCCAAGCCACGTTTCCGTGGTAATCCTATCAAATCCAGATACCTGTTTTCGTGGGAGAGTTGTGTTGGGACTCTACCTCCTTCTGCTCCTATAAATACCCCCTGCAGTGCAACCGAGAAGAGCGTCCAGCGCAGTACAGGGCCAAAGCTAGGGTTTTTAGGTTTCTTCTAGTTTGTAGTTAGGTTTCTATTTTTCTTTTGTAATTTCTATTTTTTTTAAGAGAGAGAGAGGCCTATGTTGAGCGTGACACCGATGTACCCTCCTCTTTTCTGTCATTGATTAAAGCAATAAAGGTAATATTTTCTTATGTGCATTGTTTTACTTTTCTTTTTGTTTGCTTTTCTTTTTCTCTTTTATCTCTGTTGGTTGTTGATGAGCATGCAAGTGATTTCCAAAGCACAAGTATAACAAATCTTGGTGGTGCCAACGATACTTCATGGTGATGTTCTCCTCCTCAAGGTACGTATCACTTCATACTTGCCCAAGCTTGATGATATAATGCGAACAAGGGACTGAGATCGATCCTTTGGTATATGCGTTCAACGCCTCCAAAGTAAGGTAGAAAGTGTTAGGATTTCACGTTTTTTCTTCAACCAAACTACGGTTAGTATTTATTTCTTTCTTTTCTTTTCTTTTATTTGTATAGATTAAGTCACCAACATCTTTTGATTTCTTTCACACTTCATTGTAAATATCATCATAACTAATAAAAAATTTTTAGAGATAACTTATTGACAAAGCTTCCATCGCTAGTCCCTCCCAGAGGATCACGACCCGCATAGCCCATTGCTACCGCGGATTAGAATTGAGAACCTTGCACAACTTGTTCTAAATCTAATATTATTTATTTTTGCGTGCAGGTAAAATCTCGATCAAACAATTGGCGCCGTTGCCGGGGAGGGACGGTAAGTTATTCTCTAATAATAAAAAATTATTAACTAATTCTTTTATTCTTTTCTGTTTGCAGGTTTGGAGAACAGAAAAACAACAGCAGAAGGGACATATAGCAACTCTGTGCCTCTGCCCTCGAAGGCAGAGCAGCAGAGCCTGCTACTTTGCCGCGCACACGCGGCAATAGCTGCGGATCTACGGCAGTAGCAGAGGACTACTGACTGAAATTTTTGCAGGTTTCTGAAACTGGCAATATCTATGAACTTCTCTGTTAAATTTTGTTCTGTGATAACCCTGCTTACTGCTAATTAATCAACAGTAAAATACTTGTTGTTAAAGATAAAAATTGATTAGACGTTTGCATATTAGGCACGTGTCTTTTCAATTCCTTTATTTTACTGTTGAAGAGTGCTGGAGTAAGGTATGTTCGCATTGCATGTAGAATAGGACTCATCTCTTGGTTGATTTTCATGCTTTGAGTGAATCTTATTTACATATCTTGTACACTTGCACAAAAATATCTTAAGGGCATAACCTATTAACAAGATAAGGTGGGGATTCATCACCCTTTCTTAGCCCAAAAATCATATCCCAAGCACTCACTAACCCAAGCCTAACTTAAAATTAGTAGACGTTGGCCCTAGGGACATCTCGGACTCAATTAGGAGATTATCCTAAGGGAGAACAGTGCTGAAAGTTGACTCCTGCCAAATCAGTGTCTAGGAAGGGGATTGAGGGCCGAAAGCCCGAAGATTGGTGGTTATTTAATTAAGGAACGTCTTTGACGGAAAACCTCCCACCACTCTTGCCCTGACCTGGCTGATTACTTGTGGTCAAAGTCTGCACCCTACCTCCCGTGGACAGTCTAACCAGTTAGGAGTCGTCTAGGTCATAGGTCTACCCTAACTTAGGTTAGAATTTTTTTTTTTTGTTTGTTTGTTTATTTGTTTGTTTTCTTTTTCTTTGTTGTGTTGGTGTGATATGGCATATAATAATAATTTTTCCAATTTTAATCCATATTACACACCTAACTATTTTTCGGATATTACCAACCCGGCATATCATAATTTTGACCAACCTAGTGTGCCGGAATGGTCTTATCCGAATGAATATAACCCATACCCCCATCTTATGACCATAATTTCCATAACAATTTCAACTCTTCACAGAGTTCATGGGGTTTCGATTCCCCTGAGTCAAATTTTCAACCGACTTGTCCTCCGTCTCCACCTTGTCCACAATATTCCCAAGATTCATACTCAGATCCACCCAGTCAGAATAGACTACCATCCATCCAGGAAATGATGAGTATGCATGAGTCCAAGCAACAACCACCATCAATCTTAGACATGATGATGCGTGAGTCCACCAACTCACAACTTCATCACGATGACACTTCCTTTTTCCAAGTCCAATCACAAAAGAGGCTTGAAGCCATGACTCAGGCTAGATTAGCTCGTGAGCATGAACTAGATATGATGGTTCAATCTTTGCGTTCTCACCGTCCGGCCAATTCTGATATCGCTGACCATTCTCTTAGAGCCGACGAACCAAGTTGCTTTGGACAACAAGATTCTACTTCAGTGCCATCATTTGAACTTGCCGAAACTCCAATTTTTGATAGTTTGGCAAGTTCTTCCTTTCCTGAAATAGAACTTGAGCATGAATATGATCATGATCTCCCACCTGATGATTTAATTTTACTTCCTGATTTAATAATGACTCCGGTGTCTCCACCTGATTTCACTTTTCCCGAGTCAACATTGGATCCTGTGCCAATTCATCATGAAATTGAGTCACCCATTTTTGATGATCATATTGAACTTGACCAATTTTGCAATTTTAAAAGTCCCATGGATAAATTGGCAAGTTCTCATTTTTATGAAATTGAACCCAATGAGATATGTGACCTAGATTCTCAAATTTGTGATCAAGTTCAAATTCCCGAATCATTATTGACTCCTGTTTTGTTACCCGACTTAGGTAATCTTTTAGAGTCAGTCTTGATTCCCACACCTATCATTCCTGAACTTGAATCACCAATATTGAGTCACATTCCATTGTGGGAAGATTATTGTGGACTTGAGCTTCAACTTATTGATTTGGACCCACTTCCCGAACTTAGCCCGACTCCTGAACCCTTACTTGATTTAAGTTTCTTTCCTGAGTCGGTATTCGTTCCTGTACCTATGACGTCCAAGTCAATTATTCCATCTTTTCACACTCCATTCTGGGACAAGACGGTTGACAAATTTGACTCCGAAATCAGTTATAGAATTTGGAAATTAGATGGGGTCAAATATTTAATAAAAATTCTTAATGGACACATCTTTTTAGTGGGTTATATTAGAGTAATTTCTGGTGGGTTCCCCGAATTCCACAAAAAGTAGATTGGGCCGCATTTCGTGGACCAATTAGACCACCACCGGAACCACCACCTTGAGGTAACTTTTGCCTTCCCTTCGTCTTTTTCATGCATATATGCATTCATTCATACATTGAGGACAATGCATGAGATAAGTGTGAGGGTGGGCTTTACTAACATACTAACATAGGTAGAAACTAACAAAAAATTTGCTAATAAAAAAATTTGCTAAAAAAAAAAGAGGACAATATTTTGACTTATCTTTTGAAAGAAATCTAAGTTAGTCTTAAGAATTAGGAAAATCATGATTCGGATTTCTAAAAACTTGGTCAAAATAAATAAATTGTTTAAATTTTAGGTATAGGAGGAGAAATTGAATAATTAATTAGTCTTGATTTTTACCTTAATGAAATTTGCATACCTAATGCATATCTAGGATTCTAAGACGAAGACCTTTGTGCCTCATAAAAAAAAAGAGAGAAAATCACTAATTAAGCTGGATACATGTGCCTCAAGATGCATAAGTATTCATGCCTAAAAGTGAGTAAATAAAATAAAGTTCTTAGTTTTGGGGCCTAATTCACTCGAATTTGAGTCTGCGGGGTGTTTTCTCACCTGGTGCCCTAAAGCCAACCGGTTTGGGAGTCATCGACTTTAAGTTCGTTACATGGGTGGATTAGAAAGCCTAAAGAAATTAAGGAAAAATTACTTATATATGTACTAACACATCTAATAGTCAATTAGTTAGGTATGAGGGCCTCAAGAAGCCTTGATGCTTACACGAAAGAAAATTAGATGAGTTATACATATTAAAAAAAAGAAAAAAATAAAAAAATATATATAATAATAAAGAGGCATGAGAGTCCAAGTTAAGGAATTACTAGTAAAAATTCATAAGGATGCATATGATTTTTGGTAACAAAAAAGACTACATTAAAAGTTCAATTTTGACCCTTACCTTAAATGGATAACAATTTACTTTATAAAGACTAAGTCTAAGAATGAATAAAAATGATAATCCTAAAACTTATAGATTACTTAATCTTTTCAAAAGTATTTCAAATATTTCCTTTTTATGGATTTTGTGGGTGTAATCCGCTGAAAACCCTCACGAGACAACACTCGTCCTCTAGGGTAACTTAGGGGTTTAATGGCTTGTTGCACATGCTAAGTGCAACCGTGATTCCTACAAAAGTGAGTTAGGTTAGATTAATTTTTCTTTTCTTTTTCTCTTTGATTTTTACTCGAGGACGAGCAAAAAGATAAGTGTGGAGGTGTGATTGGTAGTGAAAAGTGCATTTTTATCATCATATTTACCATCACATTTTCATATTTATTCATATAACTCTGCACATTTATTAAGATTTTGTGATTTATTGTGTGCAGGCCTTGAGTTCTTATTTTAATAATAAATAAAGCCTAAAAGAAGCCCAAAAGCCCATATTCAAGCCCAAGTGCAAAAGTGCAAATATCAATTGTCAAAAGTGCAAATACACAAGGGCCAAAGTTGCAAATACAAAGAAGAGGGAAGGATAGACTTCTATTCAACTCTAAACACTTGCAGGATGAGAATAAAAGCCAAAGAAGGATCACAAATTCGTGGATAAAAGATTTGGGATTTAGGTAACTTGCTTCCCAAGTTATATCCAAATCCAAAGATGAAGAGCCGAGATTCAACTTCCAGAAGGAAACGCCCAGATGGACGGATCAGGGGAGGCCACGCGCCAAAGCGCGTGGTCAGCCGCCACCATAAGGCCGCGGAAACGCGGCCCAAGCCGCGTTTCCGCGGCAATCCTGTCAAATTCAGATACCTGTTTTCGTGGGAGAGTTGTGTTGGGACTCTACCTCCTTCTGCTCCTATAAATACCCCCTGTAGTGCAACCGAGAAGAGCGTCCAGCGCAGTACAGGGCCAAAGCTAGGTTTTTAGGTTTCTTCTAGTTTGTAGTTAGGTTTCTATTTTTCTTTTGTAATTTCTATTTTTTTTAAGAGAGAGAGAGGCCTATGTTGAGCGTGACACCGATGTACCCTCCTCTTTTCTGCCATTGATTAAAGCAATAAAGGTAATATTTTTCTTATGTGCATTGTTTTACTTTTCTTTTTGTTTGCTTTTCTTTTTCTCTTTTATCTCTGTTGGTTGTTGATGAGCATGCAAGTGATTTTCAAAGCACAAGTATAACAAATCTTGGTGGTGCCAACGATACTTCATGGTGATGTTCTCCTCCTCAAGGTACGTATCACTTCATACTTGCCCAAGCTTGATGATATAATGCGAACAAGGGACTGAGATCGATCCTATGGTTTATGCGTTCAACGCCTCCAAAGCAAGGTAGAAAGTGTTAGGATTTCACGTTTTTTCTTCAACCAAACTACGGTTAGTGTTTATTTCTTTTCTTTTCTTTTCTTTTATTTGTATAGATTAAGTCACCAACATCTTTTTGATTTCTTTCACACTTCATTGTAAATATCATCATAACTAATAAAAATTTTTTGAGATAACTTATTGACAAAGCTTCCATCGCTAGTCCCTCCCAGAGGATCACGACCCGCATAGCCCATTGCTACCGCGGATTAGAATTGAGAACCTTGCACAACTTGTTCTAAATCTAATATTATTTATTTTTGCGTGCAGTCGATCAAACAGCAAGAAGCATGTCATATCTGGTTGTTTTATAGTGATAGCAGATTTGATCATCTGAATCTTGCTAATATTTTGAGATCCAGTCCTTTGGAGTAATGTATGATATCAAAGAACAAGTCTATCCAGAACTTGTTCAAGTTTTCTACTCTAATCTTGACTTTCGCTATACTCACATCTAATCTCATGTCAAGGATGTAAACATCAACCTCTCCATTGAAAATTTTGCTCAAATTTAGAGGGCGTGGATATTTTCAACCTCAAATTTAGAGGGCGTGGATATCTTCAACCTTGACTTGCATGATTTTGAGTATCCTGACAGTGAGACTGCTCTCACCGCCTCTCGCCTACTTAACGATGATGATAACCCAAAATTGGTAAGGAGAAGTGGAGTACTATCACTTCCCACTCAGATTCTTACTAAGATTGTGTTTAACAATCTCCTCCCGAAAATCGAGAGAGTATAGTATGCTCTGGGATGTACTCCACTTCTTATCTATTGCCTTCTGAAAGGCATTAGAGTCAATATTCCTAGACTCATCATCCACTTTATGCTTTCTGAACACCTCTTGATTCTGAGTAGAAATCTCCCTTACGGGATGATCCTTACTCGATTGTTTAAGCATCTTAAGATTGATTTTATGGCGAGAAAGCCATCACTCGCTCTGTGGATATTAATAGCACTCTACTTAAGAGGATGCAAACTGGCACTCGTACTCATGCTCTATCCCCTCCAGTCCAGCCGCAAGCACCATTTGTATCTAGCTCCTCCTCTTCTTCAGCAGATCCGTATGCTGCTCTTATGACCCATATCAATGATCTATCTCTGAATTTTGCTTCTGACATTGAGAAGATATTTGCAAATCAGAACGAACTTTGACAGGAGTATCAGAAAGATATGTCATAGTCTGCTTATCCATTCATTATCTCCAGAGATGCAGTGATGTTGGCTTCTCCAGGAATGATTGACCTATTCCTATTCCTTATAGATGCTCTCAGCCTTTTCCTACAACGAATCCTCTTTTTGATCCGTGGGTTTCCGCCTGATGCGTCAGAGGTTTATCGTCCGGAGGCCGATCCTCCTTTAGATATTCACTTTCAGCCGGACTTGAGCTTCATTGACGATGAAGATGCTTGAGCTCTCTTCCTTTTGATGTTGACAAAAAAAAGAAGAAGAAGAAGATGATGGATAAGATGGACGCTTAGGTTATTTAAATGTTTATATGCTTTGTATTTTGGTTTTCATGTATTTTGAGACTCTCTATGAATATTGTAATATTTATATTCAACACAATATGGATTTATTGGATTGTAGTATGGCTTTGATATGTATGGTTTGTGATATGAGATGGTTTGTGATATTGGTTTTTCATCCTTGTGATGACATTTCTTGTGTGTAGTTAAGATGGTGGTATGCTTTTTCTACGTGATTTCTTCTTAGCCATTCATCGACCTTTTATTTTGGAGGATGGTGGTATTGGATGGATGGAGGAAAACATTTATACATATTTTTTTTCTCTATATCCTATTATGCATAAATGTATTGCGTAGAGTTTATATCTTGACTATCCTATTCCTATGGTTTAAATTGATGCCTTGAGCTAAATGTCGTATTTCCTATATGTATGTGTTTAAGGGGAGCTTCACTTGAAGCTTCTTCTATATTTACTTAAAATACTCCATGTGTTTTTTCATCATCAAAATGGGGGAGATTGTTGGCCTAAAGGTCATTTACTTTAGTTTTGATGATGAAATCCCATGTAATTATTTATACTAATGATTGCATCTATATAAGTTTCAGGTTAATGAAAAAAGTTTTCCAATCATATGTTTAAGCTCTCTTAAAGACTCACAAGTTCTGTAATGATCCAAGAACCCAAGCATAAAATTCAATCACGACACTCGTGATAGGAGTCAAGCTCAAGAAATTCAAGTTGCAAAATGAAACAATTCAAAAAAAAAATTTCTTATTTGTTATGTACAAATTAGTTTTATCAAAATCAAGATTAGTGACTTTGATTGTTCATAAGATTGACACACAGACACACAAAATATTTTATGTATTTCTGTTTATAAATTTTTGAAAAGAATTTCAATAAGTTTAGATTGGTTTTCAAAATAGTTTTTGAAAAATATTTGTTATTCAAAAAGAAAATTCATGTTTACAAAATATTAGTTCTACATTGAATTTTTGTGATGATATATGATCACATACATTTGGACTTCATATATTCCCATGAACTATATTTTGTATCCATGTATTCAAACATTTTGATGAAAAATTAAATAGAATTTCAAAATATTTTCTACTTCAATTTTTACCTTGAGTCGGTCGACCGTGCTGTCGATCGGACAGCCGACCGGGCTGTCGATGCACACTTGTGTATTTGTGCATTTCGGTCAATCGCTACTTCTACCGACTGTCAAACCCTATATCTCTGTTTTGAACAGTCGACCAGGCAGCCGACAGATGTTTCCCAATAGTCAAAAATGTGACTGTTGGCAATCGACTGGCCGGTTAACCTAAGAGCCATTTCTGCCAGTATTTGACCCGAACGGCTATATTATTAACTTTGGATTAGCTATTAATTACCAATGACTATATTGGTTTTCTCTTAAATATTTTGATCATATATATATATATATATATACACACACACACACACACACACACACACACACACACACACACACACACACATATACATACATACATACACACACACACACACACACACACAACACATATAACACTATAGAAAATAAAAAAGAATCAATTATCAAGATTTGTATTCATATACTCCCAAGTTTTTAGAGAATTTTTTTTCAAAAAAGAAATATTTAGAGCCAAATTCAATACAAGTTTTCTCAAACTTTGTTTCTTCACTTCACTCATTTCAGAGCTTTTCTCACCACAATCTCAGAGCTTCTAGTCCTTTGCTTGATTATAGGATTGTGTTGTGAGTCTATTTTGGTGATCTAGGAGAGATTACTTAATTTCTTGTATTGTGAAGAGTTGTAGAGGTTGCGGCCTCAAAAAGAGCTTGCGAGTTCGTTGATTGTAAGGTGTTGTGAGACCAAGTGAGAGGACTTGCTGGTCCAGTTCATTCTTGTGAGAACGTGTAGAGTGGTGATCTCGCGGGATCAAGAATAGTGGTAATCTTTCATTATGGTGAAGGCGGGGACGTAAAACAAGTGGCTCGAACCTCAAAACATATCCCGTTTTGCGATTGTCTTCTCTCTAATTCTTTTTATCTTACTTACTCTTTACTTATTGCATGTTTTTTAATTTATCTATCATTTAACACAACATACTCTTGTGCTATATTGTTTTGTGCTGAGATTATCTAGTTTTTGTTTAGTAATTTTTATTCCGCATTATTTACCATTAGCCTATAGTCATCACCTATTCACCCCCCCTCTAGGTGATTTCAATTACGACATTAATATAACGATACACGTAATTACTCAATGAAAAATGATGGTGCCAATGGGTTGGGACACCTAACCTTGTAATGAGATAGTTATTTGTAATTACTATATCTATTGTGTGTATGGACTTCACACCCTTCATCCATAGTATCGTGTATGCGAATAAGTGGGCGATCCAGCGACCTTCTAACTTTAGGTGGTAAGATAGTATGCCTCACTTCTCCATCGCTAATGTCATTTATAGGAATGGGATGAAATAGTCCAACATAAATCTTACTGTAGTTGTCCACAGTATACTATTATGCACATAAAAGGTAAGTGTTTATCTTAGTATATGCTACAATAACAAGTACACAAGGTAATTTTTGAGGCAGAGGTAAATTGTAAGAACAAGTAGGCATATGTTCTGTGAGGTTTATAGGGCATGTATATCCTTCACTGTTTGACACCTCCCACTCAGTGACTGAATCTTTGTATTGAATGAAGTCATGCTGTATTGAGCGATATATCAAAAGATCCTCATTCTTCTGTGTTAACGATGTGCACCATTTCTATGCATTTTCCCGATGTGTACGAAAGAATTTAACTAAGTGAAAAAATATCCTCGCAATTAGTGCTTGTATTGACAAAGCTCAAGCTCCTTTCAACAATTGTTGAAACTCTCTAAGACATTTGTAGTTATCATGTAGAATCGACTACCCAGTCCTTTGATAATTCCCAATGGGGTTCTTAATCTTTCAAACGAGTCTCAATCTAAGCATCTGCAGCTTCACACACATCGTTTAGTTCTTTTTTTTGACCTTGCACACTTCTGGGTCCAATGTACGACTGGCTTCCCAGAAAAAATTATGCAAGTCTTTGTTTTTAAAAGTCTTCTGAAAGTTAGCTCGAATATGTCTCAAACAGTAATGAAGACTATGTGGTGAAGGCTAACTGGTTTTAAGTGCACTTGGCATCTTTTTCATCCAATCAGAGATAAAAGTGATTATCCTAATCTGATGCACATTCGAGATTAAATGATAAATACATGACATGACTTATTGCCAAGATGCTCCTATTTTCCTTTCTACAATTGCAAAGGCCAATCGGTAGAGTCCTCCATTAGTATGTTATCTCAAAGGCCCATCACTCTAGTTTGATGATCATTAACTCATATAGTTATAGTACTAATGATCTTGCATGTTTAAATTTTAGATTTTAATCAAAATCTTACTTCTAGTGTTTAGCTTCAACAGAAGACTCAAATTCAAGTTTTGAAGCTAACACGAGTTGATTCAAGAGCTCAAGCACAAAAGACATATCAAGTACTCAAAGAAGGAGTCAAGATCAACAAGGACATCATGTTTGATCGAGACAAGATGAAGAAAAAGATCATATCAAGATGAAGACTTAGTTATAGGGTTTATAAGATGTTTAATAGTTTTATTAAAGTTTAGTATAGAAATTTGATTGCTCAAGCTCACACACACAAGTTTTCTTTATTGGTTTGATGAGTTTAATTGCAAATGAAGTCATGTTTAAAATTTAGTTTTTATAAAACCTAGTTTTATTTCAAAATAAATTTCAAATTACAAAAAGAAGTTCAAAATATTTGAAATATGTTTTAATTTTTAATCATGTATATTGGTGCTCTAAAGTATTTATACGAACTTATTTTTGTAAAATTTATAGGAATTGAATTTGATTTTAAAAAGGTTTTCAAAGATATTTTTTAACTGTTCAGTGTACCAGGACAATCAACAACCATGAGCTACTATAGACTGCTGATATATAGGCACAGGCGGAGAATAGCTCAGCTGTCGACATGGCGTCTAACAGAGACCGGCTCTGAGCTCAGTTTGTCGACAGTCAAGTATAGCTATCGACAATTGAGATAACAGAGACTGAGAATGTCTCAGTCTGTCGACAGCCAGACTCTACTGTCAACAACTATTGTGTAAGTTTTGAAAATGTGACCGTTGAGTCATGCCTATCAACATGCCTGTATTGCTATTTAATAATCCTTTGATTGTACCATTAAAGGCCATGAATGTCGACAGGCATGACTCCAACGGTCAAAATTTTCAAAACTTACACAATAACTGTCAAGCAAAAGACAGTGACGACAGATAACCCTACAAAGTGGTCGACAACTGATACAAGATCAGGTACATAATACTGATGCAAAGAGTGTTGGCCCAAGGTTACAATCACCCAGTTTTATGGTTTTGATGATAACGAAACATATGTGGTTATTTGTACTAATCAAGTTCAAGTGTTTAAGTTTATCTCAGGGTTCTAAGGATTCAAGGAGTTTTTCTTCCTCTAAAGGAAGATATTGGAGACTCAAGAAGACTCAAATACGGGATCAAAGCTCAAAGCACTCAACGTCGCTAATGGAAAAGCCCGGCTGAAGATCCTATAGTCACCTAGAACCTTGTAAGATACTAGTTTGTTAAAGTGTAGAATATAGTAGTAATGCTCAAAAAGTTACACACATAAAATACACGATTTCGAAAATACAAGTTTGGTAGTATCGATATTTTGCATGCTTGGTTTTGATACATGTCTCATAATTTTTTCAAAATTTTAAGACAAGTTTAGAACATGTATTTCATCACCTATACATTGCTACATTACCCTTAAACTAATACAAAATAATTTGAAAATTGTTTGATACTCAAAATCCAAACTTAAAAACTGTTTTACGCCATAACGGTCGACTGCCCGGTCGACCGCTGCCCATTGCAGGCCAGAACGATCGACCGAGCGGTCGACCGGGCTTTTGGCCAGGGGCATGCACGTTTGTGCACATTGTTAGTCGACCGACTAGTCGACCGCTAACCCTTGCGGTCGACCGAACCCTAATTCTCAGTTGGGGTCAGTCGACCGACAATTAAAATACTGAGTGATCGACCGCCCGGTTGACCGGAGCCAACGGCTCTTTTCTAGATGACCTGTCGGTCGACCGGACGGTCGACCGACGGTTGTCAGATTGCCATAATGGCTAATTTTTGAATCTGTTTTGTTTTTAGTGAATTCCAACGGGCATTTTTAGTTTCCAAGTGTCTAAACATACCCAAATAACTTGATATGATTTTTAAATGATTTTTATTCATTTCCTATATATGTGGGTCATGGGTTTTGGTCTTAGACAAGAAAAACATACAAGTTTACAAGTTTACAAGTTTTCAAGTTCTATTTCAAAAGAGAAAAGTTTTTCTAACTTTCAATCTCCAAGTTCTTTCTTTTCAAAGCTATTTTCAGTTGGTTTTAAAACTCCTCTATTCTTTCTAACTGAATTTCTTCTCTTGCCTAAATTCTTGACCAACCTACATATTCTACTCTATAGAAAGTTGTAAGAGAGAGTGTTTGCGATCTTATTAGATCACCAAGTGCTTTGTAATCTCAATTGGCTTTGTACTAACTCTTGTGTAGAGGGTTGAGTTGGTGGAATTGTGTACTTCAGTCATGTGTAGACCAAGTTGTAATTCCTTTTGTGTAAGGTTTCTTTGTGGAAGATCTCTTAGAGGATAGTGAAATCCTTCATAGTGGTGAAGGCGGGGACGTAGAGTGGTGGCTCGAACCTCAGAACAAATTTCCTTATGTTTGTGTTTGATTGTGTCTTGCTCTCTATTGCTTTTCATTTTTTCATACTTGTGAAACTGTTTATCTTGCATTTTATAATTGTTTTCATTCTATCACTTTCATTATCAGTTTATACTCATCTCAACAAGGAGGCAATTGAGCACCTCAACTTATTATCTAGAGGAATCAAAGAGGAGAAGTTCTAGAGTCCTTCACGGAGAATTCAGCTTCAATTCTTGCTTTGAGTGACCGTTTCATAATTCATCATAAGTAGTTTTAAAATTGCATTTGATTAGCAAAATACCTATTCAACCCCTCTCTAGGTGTATTTCAAAGGGCCCAGAAGAGACTCAGAAGAGAAACACAGAGTAATAAGGAAGCCAGAGGAGAACAGAGAGCAAAAGACGGTGAATCCATCATCTGAACAGCCAATCCGCTGTCCAACAAAGAAGCAAAGCCAGAGCCAGAGACTGTGAAGAAGGCTCCAGTTTAGCCTTATGTTCCACCTATTTTTTTTCCCTAGAGGCTAAAGAAATAGAACACAGATAAGCAATTATCTCAATTCATGAATATATTTAAGAAATTACGTATTAACATATCTTTTGCAGATGTTTTAGCACAAATGCCGAAGTGTGAAAAGTTCATGAAAGATATTCTAAGGAACAAAAAGAAGTTAGAGGATCATGAGACAGTGATGTTCAATGAGGAGTGTAGCGCAATTCTATTGAATAAACCACCTCCTAAGCTAAAGGATCCAAAGAGTTTTCTATACCTTGCACAATAGAAAATTGTCAATTTGAAAAAGCTTTATGTGATCTTAGATTGAGTATTTATTTTATGCCTTTGTCTGTTTTCAGGAAACTTGGATTAGGCAAGGTAACACCAACAATGATATCGCTCTAATTGGCAGATAGATCCATCAAATACCCGTGAGGAATGATTGAAAACGTACTTGTAAAAGTGGACAAGCTCTACTTACCAGCAGACTTCATCATCCTCGACATGGAGGAAGACAGGAAAGTACTCATTATTTTAGGCATACCTTTCTTAGGTACGGGAAATACGTTAATTATCGTCCAACAGGGCAAATTGACTCTTTGTGTACATGCTGATGAAGTAACTTTCACCGTCTTCGAAGTAATGAAGCGCCCGATGGACAATGAAGATTACTTCCGTATTGATATGGTGGATAAGTTGAAAATTGAGACATTCACAGAGGAGCAGCCAAAAAAAAGTCCAATAGATAACTCTTTTCTGCACGAGTCACTGTAGGTCATTAAAACTTCCACAACCCCAGGATACGCTGATATAGTAAATTATTTAGCATGTGGCATAGTTCCTTCAGACTTCTCATATCAAAGGAAGAAGAAATTCTTTTCCAACGCAGAGTATTACTAATGGGAAGACCTTTTTCTCTACAAGTATTATGCCGACCAATTTATTAGAACATGCATACCGGAAGAAGATATGTAGAGTATTCTTCATCATTGCCACACAAGGGAGGTTGGTGGACACTCTGGACCAACAAAATGACAATAAAGGTATTTCAATGTGGTTTCTATTGGCCTACTCTGTTTAAAGATGCACATGCCTTTCTTGAATCATGCAATGTTTGTTAAAGCAGTGGGAACATATCAAGAAAAATGAGATGCCACTAAACAATATTCTTGAAGTAGAATTGTTTGACGTTTGAGACATAAATTTTATGGGGCTTTTCCCACCTTCTTACCATAGCCAGTATATCCTCGTTACGATAGACTATTTTTCAAAGTGGATGGAGGCGACGGCGTTGCCTACTAATGACGCCAAAGTAGGGGTAAAGTTCTTGAAGAAGAATATATTCACAAGGTTAGCGAGACCACGGGCAATTATCAGCGGTGGAGGTAGGCATGTTTGTAATCGTCAATTTGATTCCTTACATAACAAATATGGAGTTAAGCATCGTGTAGCTACCCCATATCATGATCAAACAAGTGGGCAAGTGGAGGTATCCAATAAAGAATTGAAAAGAATCTTGGAAAAAATAGTAAGCCAATCTAGGAAGGATTGGGCGATCTTGATGATGCACTATGGGTATATCGTACAACTTACAAGACACCGATAGATATGTCACATTACCATTTAGTTTATGGGAAGGCTTGTCATCTTACGGTCGAACTTGAGCATGGGCATATTGGGCGATAAAGTTCTTAAATTTTGATCTACACAAAGCGGGAGAGAAGAGGATTTTATAACTCAGTGAGATGAATGAATTTCGGAACTACGCATATGAAAATGCTCGACTGTATAAGGAAAGAACCAAAGCATTGCATGACAAACACATAGCAAGACAGGAATTTGTTATGGAACAACAAGTTATTTTGTACAACTCTCTCTTCGATTATTTCTCGAAAAGCTACATTTGAGACGGTCGAGGCCGTTCGTGTTAAAGCAAGTTTTTCCACATGGAGTGATAGAAATAAGCAATGAAAAGTACAAACCGTTCAAGGTCAACGGTCAATGATTAAAGCATACATGAAAGAGGATTTCAACGAGCATGAGATCTCTTTCAAATTAGACACAACAATCCAATTTTTTCCAACCAAAATTTTATTTTTCTTTTCTTTTAGTTTTTAATAGTTCTCTGCCTTTACTGATTACTATTTTTAACGCAGATACATATAAAGAACAAAACCATATATGAAATATATAGCCAGAATCAGAAATTTAGAAATCAAAGAGAAACGACGAATCCACCATCCAAAAGGCTAATCCTTCGTCCAAAAAAATCCAGAGTAAATTCAAGTTTGCACACATGAGTGTATAGATCCTATCTGTTTTAGGAAATATTAAATTTTTGCTATTCAGTTCCACATGGCAAACTTAGAAACTTTTTAATATAAAAAGAGTTTTCTTGATTTTTGGATAGTTTTTCAATTGTGATTTTTAAATTTTCAAAGCATGAGGGCATGCTTCAGTTTAGGTATGAGGGGAACAAATTTGAATTTGAATTTCAAATTTTTTTGAGAGTTTCCAAAATTTTGAGAGCTCACAAATTTGGCACTAACTTTTTATCTTTTCTTGGGAGTTTCTTTTTATTAAACATTTTTTAAATTTTTCTCTTTTCCTTTCCAAATTTAATGAGATTAGAATTTGAAATTTGAATGGTATTAGGATTCTTTCTGAAAAAACCTAAATTTTTAAAACAAGTTTAATTAGCTTTTTAGGAATTAAGTAACCAATTAAGTTTGAAATTTTGATAGAACAATTAATTTGATAGAATTTTTAATTCTTGACTTAGAGATGAAAATTTTGAAAAATAAACACCATCTAAATTTGCCTACAGGTTTATGCATTTTCATTACACTTATACTCTAGCTTCATGCTTGGGATGATGAAGATAACTTGACCTAATTAAATGTGGAATATATGTATTTATCTAAAAAATATGTATACATAGTAATTGATTGGGGGAGAACCGTGCACAAAAGTGTCTTTTTGAAATTACTAATAAAAGTGTGTGTGCATTGACTTTCTCGATACTTTCATTATAGCTAGAGGCTAAACGGGTCGAATCCATAAGGACAGAGTGATAGAAACTTTACCGGTTATTCATGTATGCGTTAACAGTTTTTCTATGTTTTAAAGAATGAAAAGAAAAGAAAAGAAAATAAAGAATGAAAAGAGAAGGATACAGTGAAAACAAAGAAGTGAAAAACATAGAAAAGAATGTATTTGTGATTTTGATTTTTTAAAACAAATATAAAGAAAAGATAAAAAGAGATACAAGAAAACTCATGGTTACTAACTACTAATGTCTTCACTTACATGCTAACCTCTTAGTTATAGTTGCCTTACATGTATCATTGGCTATCACTAGTCCTTGATTCAAGAGCTTTATAAAGCATGACTCATATGATCACTTTCACATCCAAACTCAATAAATAAGTGAAAGCTACACTTAATCCATCAAAACTAACTAGAACAAGCATGGTATAAAGTAATGATAACTTGTTAGAGAGTTAGATGTTAGAGTGCTATAATCCATCATCATGAGCCATCAATGGCTCTTGAAAGAGTAAGGCCAAGTAGAGGCTATTAGATTCATGTGGATTATTAAGTAAGAAGTTAGCCTAATTAGTGATTAGTAGTTAGTTGTCATGAGAAGAAAATTAGCTAATATGTAAAAGAAGTTAGAGAGAAGAAAATAAGTAGAGATAAAGAGAGAACATTTCATAGAGTGTCACCCTCCATTACAAGCACTCTTGCTTTTATCATATGTACTACTCTCTTTCCTATTACTAATCTACAAGAAATGAAAAATACAAAAGAGAAAGAAGAAGAACAACTAAGCTAAACTATCCTAAGGAGAAGAAACTATCCTAAAAACTATATACCTCTCAATTCTGCTCAACACTGGGCATTTATAAGCAAAAATGGGGGTACCAGGGGACCATACGGGGCCACCCGTCTAAGTACGACGCGTGGCTCTGCAGCATGGCCGCGTTTTCACGGCCATGCTGCGTCCAGGCACGCAACGCAGAAGCCTGCAGGTCATGGCTGCTCTGATGCATGGGCATGGGCTACTACTTCCTTATTTTCTGCTCCCTGCAGTAGCAGAATGGGATTCCAAAGTCAATAGCTATATTAGAATTTAAAAATCACCAAATAAATGAGATTTTTTATCTTCTTCTTCATTCCACACTATGCACCTAGGAACACACACGAAAACTATTATTTAGCAGAATTTTATAAAGAATAAGTGTGAAAATATGGTATGAAATATGCAATATCGGAGACTAATCATACCCTCACACTTATCTTTTGCTCATCCCGAGTAAAACAAAAAACTAATTAAGAAGATTATTACACCACTTTCACAGGTGGTGCGTGAGCATGTGCAATAAGCCGTAAAACCTCTAGGTTTTTTTCTAGAGGAGGAGTTTTGTCTCCTGAGAGTTTTCAGCGGATTACACCACAAAACCCATAAAGAAAGAGATCAAATATTAGTATTTTGAAAATACATTTTGAAATAGAGAAAAGTATTGAAATATTTTTACGAAAATTTAAGTGATCTAAGATCATAAGTTAACCAGAAATTATTCTTCCTTAAACTAAGTCTAAATGTTAAACTTCATTATAAATAAAATGTAAGAATTTAAAATTGAATCAATTCTTTGATCTTTCATAAAAACTCTTAGAAAATATGCACTTTGTGAACTGTGAAGATTTTTGGGATATCGATTTTAACTTTCATGCCATTTATTATATCAATTTTTTCTTCTTTTTTTTTCATTTTTCCTTAGTTTTCTACCCAGGTAGCGAGGCTTTAACCGGTTACTCCAAAATCAGATGGTTTTAGGGAACCAGATGAGAAAATATCCCTCGAGCTTAAGGACTCGAGTAAATAAGGCCACAAAATTAAAAGAGATTATTTTATTTTTGTCTACTATTTTAGACGTAAATAATCATGCTTCCTGAGGCATAACTACCCAACTTCAATAAGTGATTTTATCATTATTTATATATATATATATTTCTATGGCATTTTCAGTTTTTGTTTCAATCCCAAAAAAAATTGTATAAGTGTGAAGTGCATATATCTAAGATAAAAAATTAAGATCAAATTATTTTTTCAATCTTACTTTTTTATCCTAAAATTTAAACAAGATCTATTATTTTGGCTTGGTTTAAGAATTCATAATTTTAGGTCTTCTTAATTCCTAAGATCCTCTTAACTTTCTTAAAAATAAATCAAAAATATTTCTCTTATTTCAAAAAGTTTTGTAAAAAGAAAAGAAAAGAATTTTTACAAAAGAAAAATCTAAACATTTTCTAAAAAGAAGTGTAAAAGAAAGAAAATTTAGAACAACCTACATTAGTGCATTCTCCTCCACGCTTATCTCATGCATTATCCTCAATGTATCGTGAATGTGTATATGCATGGAACAGATGGATAGGGAAGAAAAATTACCTCATGGTGGTGGTTCCATTGGTGGTCTGATTCGTTCACAAAATGCGGCCCAATCTAAAGATTGTAGATCTTGTAGAAACCCACCAGTGACCTATCGAATACAACCCATTAAAAGAATGAGTGAATGGTCTTATTTAAAAAATTATCCCCATTCAATTTTTAAATTTTAAAAATATTTTTTGAGTCATTTCGGTCAACACCTTTGTCCAATAATGAAGTATGATTGTTGAAGATGATTGATTTGGGCTCAAAAGGATCAGGAACTAATAGCGACTTGGGAATGTGACTTAAATCAAGTCGATATTCAAAAGTGAGAGTCGAAATTCATTCAAAAATGGGGTCCAAACTAAAAAATTGATGTTCACACACTTTTTCCATTAATGAAGTGTGATTATAAGATATTAGTGATTCAATTTCACGGTGTACTGGTATAGAATTTAATGTTGACTCTGAAATATGAAAAAAAATCTGATAAAGATATCAGAGTTATTTTGAATCAAAGAGTGAAATGAAATGACCAACAGGAGGTTCAGGATCAAATTCATGTTCAATTTCAATTTCAGGAAAGGGATAAATTGCCAAAATATCAAGATGGTTTTTGAAATTTTGGGCAAATTCAAATGGATGTAATGAAATTGAATCTTGATTTCACGGAAGAAATGTGAAGGGTGAAATTATTGATTCAAGTTCAAAAATTATGGGAATCAAAACTGGCTTAAGAATATTACTTAGCTCAGATAACACTGCAGGAGTCGATATTGATTTAAGGATTGGACTCGAATCACTAAATTGAAGTGCAAGTTCACATTCATCTTCAAGTTCAATTTCAAGAAATGGATAACTTACTAAAATGTCAAGGATTTGATTTTAGTTAAGTTCAGATTGGTATGATAAAATTGAATCTTGATTTTCAAAATGACATGATTCTTGAGTCATATGAAAATTTGGTGGACAGTGAAAGTCAAACATATTTTGAATTTATCGTTCGGACTCCTGCATGAATTCCATAGTCTTTTCTAATAATGATTTATCTTTTAGTGGTTCTGGAAAAAAATTATACGAAATCTGTGGATATGAGAGACCGTCATGATTTCAAATTGTTTTTAGGCCTCTAACATGGCTTCCATACTCTTTTGTAACTCTAATTTTTCTTCAATTGGTGGTTATGAACAAGGAGTATGTGAAGCAAAATATGAGAAAGAAGATGGTGGACAATGTGATTGATGATCTAACTCGGGGGCGACGAATCCCTATTGATTCTATGAAGAGTGAAAATTATTTTAAAATTTTGAATCATAGAATTGGGGGTATGGGTCATATTGAGTAGGATAAACCTAATCCGCCCTATATTATTGGTTCATATTGTACACAGCCGGGTTGGAGTTATCCGAGTCAAATGAGGTCGGGTGAAATATGAATTCATATTAGGATTGAAAGAATTATTGTTAAAATCCATTTCACAATTTACAAAAAAGAAAAACAAACAACAAATAAAGAAAAGGAAAAAGAAAAAGAAAAAGAAAAAGAAAAAGAAAAAGAAAAAAAGCTTATGCTAGGGTTGACTTTGACTTAGACGACTCCTAAATAGTTATACTGTCCACGGGGGATACCTTATAGAAATCTGGCCATAAGTTAATCAGCTAGGTAGGGTAAGACCAGTGGGAGATATCCGTGCCGAAGCAACAAGCCTAATTATACCAAACCATTATTCTTCAAGATTTCGCCTCTCAATCCCAAACCTTGAATACCAATTTGACAATTGTCAAACTCTAACAACTTTTCTCTTAGGTCAATCTCCTAATTGAGTCTTTAAATAGCTCATTCTGTGAATGAGCTTGGGGCGGAGGATTGAGGCAGATCTGTGGCTGGAAAAATTTCAGAAGGATAGCTGTTGGCTGGAATTTTTACCAGAGATTAATCTTTAGCTCCCAAGTTTTTTTCAGAGAATTTTATTTCTCTTTCGGGGTGCTAATACTTTAAATATTCTATTCTCAAGAAATTTTCGGAGGCAGACGAGAAGGAATTCCAAGTAGAAGACTCGAAGACTCGATCACTCACATCGTCAACGGGACAAAGTGATCGCACGCTGACCAGACTCCCATCGATACACTTTCCAGAAACTCTAAGTGGAGAGTGTTGACACTCAAAAAAGACAAACTCTCAGACAGCTTTCCAACCGTTCTGAACGATGTCTAACTTGTCGACATTTACAAAAGACAAGTCGCAGACAAGCTGACGATCAGTATCTACCCATCCCCGAGGGACAAATCAGCGACTTGGACTCTACTGATCCAGTGAAACAGATAGAAGCCAAGATTGCCTTTGAAGAGACCTAAGTAGGTCTAAGATGCTAAGTTAGCTCAACACTTAGCATCACATGAGCTAAAAGGGATAGCCTCACCTGAGAGACTAAGTTTGTCTAGCTTCGCCTTGAAGTTGTTCATAGCTCCATCAGAGAACTAACTTACAACTTCGTCTGAAGCTAATTCTAGCTTCTCCGGAAGCTAATTCTAGCTTCTCCAGAAGCTTTCTTTCTAACTTCTGATGAAGCTCTTTATAGCTCCAGAGAGTTAACTTACAACTTCGTATGAAACTAATTCTAGCTTCTCCGGAAGCTAATTCTAGCTTCTCTGGAAGCTTTCTTGATAGTTTCTCATGAAGCTTTTCATAACTCCAGAGAGCAACTTATAGCTTCGCCAGAAGCCTCCCTTAGTTCCGCTACGAGCTTATTAGACTAGCCCCGCTGTGGGTCTTTTATGGTCATCTTTGACCAATCAAATCTCCAGATGAGATCATTGTGATCGAGATCAAATTTGGCAGTTGCTTGCCATGATCTCTTGACTCTCCCAATCAGTTGAGAAGATCAGGGGAGATCTCTCAATTAACTGGAGAGGATCAAGGGAGTATCCCTTATTAAGAGGAGCCAATTAAGGAGAGTTAATGGGTAGTTTCACCCCTGATCCCTTATTAAGAGGAGCCAACAAAAGATTCAAGTCTAAGAGGCTTTTTGAAGAGCATAAGCTTTTTTGGTGGCTTCAAAGCATAAGACAACAAGAGATCTACTCTCTTGCTTCTAAGAATTTAGAGAATTGCTTCTCTAATCCTACAAGGATATATTCAGGGTGCTAATACTTTAAGATCTTCCTCCCTCTCAAGGAATTTCCGGAACCAGGCGAGAAGGAATTCCCAAGTGGAGGCAGCTCGTCTGACCGATCGCATCGTCAAAGGGATAAAGTGGTCGCGCGCTGATCAAATTCCTACCGACACATTTTTCTAGAAATCTCAGAGGAAATCTACCTGTAATTTTCTTTTCAATTACTTGTAATTTAGCTCCTCGATCTCTTTTTGTACGTTTTCCCCTTTGCAAAATCAATGGAAAACAGAGAGTTCTTGTAAATTTTCTTCAATTATTTGTAATTCTCTTCAACTCTTTTATAAGTTTTTCCCTACTTGCCAATGAACAGTCTGGCCATGATAGCATCATTACCTACTCCCTGGTGGATAAAACTAATATCCTTGTAAATTTGGTCAACTTCTCCGGTGAATAAACTCTACTTGTCATTCTCTTCAATAGAATAACAGGTCCACTCAAATTACTATTATGTTCAAATACCTCTAACAGTAAATGAATCCTTGTCAAGTTAACATCACACCTCTGACAAGTTGCTTTATAAATCCCCACGGAGCTCTCTGACATATAGTCTTTCATGAGATTTATATTTCTCAGCTCCCCAGCAAATCTCTAGTAGACTCTCTTCAAAGTCTATTATTTCCCACTCAGTCCCCGATGGACTTTCTTGGTTGTAATGTTAACAATACACCTCTGACAATTTCTCCCAAAAATATTCAAAGGAGACATCAGTTTCCTACGGAATTTATAATCAAATACTATTTCCCCCCATGGGGTAATTCCTACCGTTATGTCTAGTTTGTCACCTCTGAACGGTAAAAATCCTGAGCTTGGTGGCTTCTCAATTGGTTATGTCAATATTACCTCTGAACCGACAGATAATCAAGTCTCATTTTTCAGTCCGGTAAGGACAACTCCTTTGCTGTTATGTCTAGTTCGCCACCTCTGAACGACAGCTTTGAGTCTAGCAACTTCTAATCGGTTATGTTCATATTACCTCTGAACCGATGGATACCTAGATCTCTCCCCTATTATGGTACTCTAACTGTTATGTCCAGTTCATCACCTCTGAACAGTCGAGTCTATAACTTTATTCTCCTTTCCCCCATCAGGGCGGGAGTTCTTGCTGTCATGTTAATACGACTACCTCTGAACATCACATTGTGAGCCTGATGTCTCTTAGTTGGTCATGTCCATATTACCTCTAAACTGATGGGTGCCCAGATCCAATTCACCCTTGCAGTCCCTAGTGGGCTAGCTGCTAAGTTAATGCAACTACCTCTGGCAGTGAATTCGGAGTTTAGTGTGTCTTAGTCTATCATGTCCAGTTTATCACCTTTGAATAGACGGGTCCTTAAAATCGGATTCACCTCCATTTTGTCATCATGTCCAGATTATCACCTCTGAATGATAAAATTTTGAGCTTGGTGACTTCTTAATCGGTCATGTCTAGTACATCACCTCTGAACCGACAGATACCCAAGTCTTCGCTTTTTATTTACTGTTATGTCCAGTTCTTCACCTCTGAACAGTAAACACTCTGAGTTTGATAATTTCTAATCGGTTATGTCCAGTTCCTCACTCTGAACCGATGAATATTCAGTCTCACCCTTCTTTGTCGTTATGTCAAGTTTGTCACCTCTGAACGATAAGGCTTCGTGTCTGGTGATTCTTAATCAGTTATGTTCAGTTTGACACCTCTGAACTGACGGATACCCAGATCTAACTTTTCAATCCGGTAGGGATTTTTCTCGCTGTTATGTCCAGTTTACCACCTCTGAACAGCGAACCCTCTTTTCTAGTGATTCCTAACCTGTCATGTCCACATTACCTCTGAACAGACAGATTCCTAGATCTGCTCCCCTTTGCCTCCAGTGAATTCTCATACTCAGACTGATCTTATCATGTTCCTAATCTCTGAATAATTTTCAGTCAAAATTCTAATTTCTTTGGGGAATTCTACTTGGTGAATGTTCTCCCTTTTGAACACCCGAGACAAATCAAAGTATTTTGAAATTCGAACCATCCCATTGCAGTTTACGAAAACTTTGAAGGGGGTCTTGTTAACACTCAAAAAAGACAAACTCTCAGACAGCTTTCTAATCGGTCCGAACGATATCTAACTTGTCGACATTTACAAAAGATAAGTCGTAGACAAGCTGACCAGTTTCTACCCATCCCCGATGGACAAATCAGTGACTTGGACTCTACTGATCCAGTGAAGTAGACAGTAAGCCAAGATTGCTTTTGAAGAGACCTAAGCAGGTCTAAGATGTTAAGTTAGTTCAACACTTAGCATCACATGAGCCAAAAGGGATAGCCTCACCTGAGAGACTAAGTTTGTCTAGCTTCGCCTTGAATCTGTTCATAGCTCTATCAGAGAGCTAACTTACAGTTTTGTCTGAAGCTAATTCTAGCTTCTCCGGAAGCTTTCTTTCTAGCTTCTCATGAAGCTCTTCATAGTTCCAGAGAGCTAACTTATAACTTCGTCTGAAACTAATTCTAGCTTCTCTGGAAGCTAATTCTAGCTTCTCGGAAGCTTTCTTGATAGCTTCTCATGAAGCTTTTCATAGCTCCAGAGAGCAACTTATAGCTTCGCCAGAAGCTTCCTTTAGTTCCGCTACAAGCTTATTAGACTAGCCCTGCTGCGGGTCTTTTATGGTCATCTTTGACCAATCAAATCTCCAGATGAGGTCATTCTGATCGAGATCAAATTTGGCAGTTGCTTGTCATGATCTTTTAACTCTCCCAATCAGTTGAGAAGATCAGGGGAGATCTCTCAATTAACTGGAGAGGATCAAGGGAGTATCCCTTATTAAGAGGAGCCAATTAAGGAGAGTTAGGGTAGTTACACCCATGATCCCTTATTAAGAGGAGCCAATTAAGGAGAGTTAATGGGTAGTTACACCCATGATCCCTTATTAAGAGGGGCCAATTAAGGAGAGTTAATGGGTAGTTACACCTATTGTCCCTTGTTAAGAGGGGCCAATTAAGGAGAGTTAATGGGTAGTTACACCCATGATCCCTCATTAAGGGGAGACAATCAAGGGAATCATATCTCCCTATTGAGCCTATAAATAGCACACTAATATGCTAGGCTCAGGGGCTTGAAAAGATTAAAGTCCAAGAGGCTTTTTGAAGAGTATAAGCTTCTTTGGTGGCTTCAAAGCATAAGCCAACAAGAGATCTACCTCTTGCTTCCAAGAATTCAGAGAATTGCTTCTCTAATCCTACAAGGATAAATTCAGGGTGCTAATGCCCTAAGATCTTCCTCCCTCTTAAGGAATTCTCAGAACCAGGTGAGAAGGAATTCCCAAGCGGAGGCAGCTCGATCATCTGACCGATCGCATCGTTAAAGGGATAAAGTGGTCGCGCGCTAATCAGATTCCTTCTGGCACATTTTCCTAGAAATCTCAGAGGGGATCTGCATGTAATTTTCTTTTTAATTACTTGTAATTTAGCTCCTCGATCTCTTTTTTATAAGTTTTTCCCTTTGCAAAATCAATGGAAAATAGAGAGTTCTTATAAATTTTTCTTCAATTATTTGTAATTCTCTTCAACTCTTTTATAAGTTTTTCCCTACTCGTATCGATGAAAAACAAGAGGGCAGCTCGAGCCTTATCAATGTGTGCAAGTACAGAAAGATCTCCTTGGTCAAGTCTCCTCTGGCCACTGTTATCATTCACAGATATTGCATAATTATTATCATATTCTCATACTTATTATATAATAAACTCTGCTTTTAATCTTAATTATTGTTTAATTTATATGCAGGCCCATGGCTAAAGGAAAAGAAAGAGAAATAAGCCCAAAGCCCATCAAAATTCTGATTTAATTTAGAATTAATTCGAACTCAGAAAATCAGGAAAGATCAGAGCAAATCAGAGAAGTTAAAAACTGATTAAAACAAATCTTTCAAATCAATCGATTAAAGCTAAAAGATCAAAGGCCATCTCGTCAAAATTTCGGACTTAAACTGAAAATCCAGCTGAAGATAAACGAAAATCGGGGAACCAGAGATGTGTACCCCCTAAGCTGTGGCCACCTGGCCACAGCCAGGCCGTGGAAATGCGGCTATGGCCGCGTTTCTATGGCATAGTTAGGGTTGTTAGGGGAGCGTTTGCTTTCCTTATCTTCATACGCCTCTCCCCATTGGGTTTTGCCTATAAATACTGGGTTTTTCAGAGACCATGAGGAATGACCATGTAGAGATAGATTTTAGGCTACTTTTCATTCTTTTTAGTGTAGGTTTTTATTTTCTTTTTATGTAATTTTTATTTCTTTGTTAGCATAGGTTAGACTGAGATTCATGTAAGTAAGAGAGAGAGGCTTATGTTGAGAGTGACACCAATATACCCTCCTCCTTTCTTTCATCTTTTCTACAAGTAATCAAAGGTAACATCTTAATATTTTTTTCTTATTTATATGTTCTTCTTTTATTTCTACTTTTCCTCTTTTGGTTTTGATAAATGTCCAAGTGAACCTCGAAGCATCAATATAGCCATGTTTGTGTGAGTGCCATCGATATTTCAGATGATGTTCTCCTCCTCAAGATGTCGTATCATTTCATTCTTGTTCGTCTTGATGATGTAATGCAAATTGGGACTGAGCTCGATCTTATGGGTTATACGTTGATTGCCTCCGAAGCAAGGTAAAACATGCAAGGGCTCCAGGTAAGTCATCAATCAGAGGAGGTAAGTATTTCTTTTAGATTTTCTTTCTTTTCTTTTAACTTTTAGTTTAGATCACCAACACCACAATCTCCAAACTCTGTTCACTCTTTTTACTTTCTTGGTACAAGTCATTTTCTGTTTTTCTCCACCTTCTCAATCTGCCACCTTCTTTTCTAACTTAACTTTAACTCTATTTTTCCTTTTTTCTTTACAAGAATTAAAAATAAGAACTTTAACCATACTTTGTAACCTAAAAGAGAACTTACTAAAAAAACTTTCATCGCTAGTCCCCCCTTGTGGATCACGACCCGCATAGCCACTTACTATTGTGGTAGTATTGAGTACTTGCACTCTTTATTTTAAAGTTCTAAAATTCTGTATTTTTGTGCAGGTAAAAACTTCAATCAAATTTTGGCGCCATTGCCGGTGAGGGACGGTAAGTTATTTTCTTTTTAGATTTATATTTTTGGTTAACTTTCTTCTTTGTTCGTGGTGTACAGGTTTGACAACAAGAAGTTTTTACAGCAGTGGACATATAAGTGGTCCTGGACTCTGCTCAAGAAAGCAGAGCCCAGAAGCCCTCAGATTTGCTACATTCTTGTGGCAATCTGAGTGAACTACTAACCTGTATTTTCTACAGGTTGGCTGAATTGCAAAGTTAATATCTGTAATTATTTATTTCCTTATTTGACTCACTGTACATACATTTCTAACAACAACAGTAAAAGATTGATTGTAAATACTAAAAATGATTTAGACTTCGCATTTAGGCACGTGTCTATTTTGTTACATTTTCTATTTACTGTTGAAGAGTGCTGGAGCCAAGGTAGCATTTAGTATAAGGTTCATTCTTATTTGAAATATTGCTTGAGTGTTTCTTTTTTTCTATATACTTGTACACATTGCACTAAATTGATTTAAGGGCTTGTCCTATAAACAAGATAAGGTGGGGAAGTCATTACCTCCCAAAGCCTATAAACCATCTCCTCACTCACTAACCCAAGCCTAATTAAAACTGAGTAGACGTTGGCCCTAGAGACATCTCGGACTCAAATAGAAGACTGACCTAAGGGGGAATTTGATTTGAATTTGACTCTTACCAAATCGGTATCTAAGGTTAGGGATTGAGGGGCGAAACCCCAAAGGCTGGTGGTTTAACATAATTAGGCCCGTTGCTTTAAGCACGGATACCTCCCACCAATCTTGCCCCTACTTGACCGATTAACTTGTGGTCAGATTCAGCAATAGACCCCCTGTGGACAGTCTAACCAGTTAGGCGTCGTCTAAGTCTAAGATCTATCCTAACTTAGGTTAGATTTTTCTTTTTATTTGTTTACTTATTTTTTGTTTTTTTTTTGTGTTTGTGTCTAACATTTCTTGTGTGATATGGCTTGTAACAATAATTTTTTCCAATTTTAATGGTAATCCATATTACACCCCGACCTCTTTTCGGATATTACCAACCTGGCATATCATAACTTTAACAACCTAATGTGCCAAATTGGTTTTATCCGAATCTATATAACCCATGCCCCCAATCTTATGACCATAATTTTCAAAATAATTTCAACTCTTCACAGAGTCAATGGGGATTCACCTTCCCGAGTCCAATTTTCAACCAACTTGTCCTCCTTATCCACCTTGTCCATAATATTTCTAAGATACATATTCAGTTCCACCAGTTCAAAATAGAAAACTATCAATCTTGGAAATGAGTATGCGTGAGTCCAAGACTGACGGACTCACAATTTCATCACAAATTCTAAAACAAAACTTCATCTTTTCAAGTCCAATTGCAACAAAAAAATGAACCAATCGACTATGAAAAGATGCTTGAAGTCATGACTCAGGCTCAAATCGCTTGTAATCATGACATAGATATAATGGTTCAAACTCTCCATTCTCACAGTTTGACCATTTCTGATGTCGCTAACCATTCTATTAGAGCCGAAGAATCATGTTGTTTTGGAAAACAAGATTCCATTTCAGCACACCCATTTGAACTTGCCCAAACCCCAAAATTTAAAAACGAAATTGACATTTTGGTAAATTATCCCTTTCCTGAAATTGAACTTGAGAATGAATATGATCCTAAACCTAAACTTCGTAATTCAATTCTACTTTCTGATTCAATAATGACTCCGGTGTCTTCACCTGATTTCAATCTTTTTTCCGAGTCAATATTGAATCCTGTGCCAATTCATCATGAAATTGAATCGCCAATCTTTTATGATCATCATATTGAACTTGACCAATTTCATACTTTTGAAAGTCCCAATAACAAATTGACAAGTTCTCATTTTTATGAAATTGAACTCAAAGAAAAATGTGACCTAGATTCTCAAATTTATGATCCAGTTCAAAATCTTGAATCAATATTGACTCCTGTTTTGTTACCCACCTTGAGTAACATTTTAGAGTCAGTTTTGATTCCCACACCTGTCATTCTTGAATTTGAATTACCAATGTTAAGTCACATTCTATTATTGAAAAATGAATATGGACTTGAGTTTCAACTTCTTGATTTGGACCCACTTCCTGAACCAATCTCGACTCCTGAACCTTTACTTGACTTAAGTTACTTTTCTGAGTTGGTATTAGTTCTTGTACTTCCTAAGTCCAAGTCAATCATTCCATCTTTTCACACTCCATTTTGGGACAAGGGTGTTGATATAATTGACTCCGAATTTATTTGTGAAATTTGAAAATTAGATTGAGTAAAATTCTTAATAAAGATCATTTATATATACATCATTTTAGTGGGTTATATTAGAGAGGATTTTGGTGGGTTCCATCGAACTCCACGCAAATTAGATTGGGCCGCATTTCGTGGACCAATCAGACCACCACCGGAACCACCACCTTAAGGTAATATTTTTCTTCCCTTTCTTCTTTTTCATGCATCTATGCATTAATTCATACATCGAGGACAATGCATGAGATAGGTGTGGAGGAGGGTTCTATCATAACTTAGGTTTTCCTTTTTATTAAAAAAAAAGAAAAATTAACATTTTCTTTACTTTTTAAAACTTTTTGAAAATGGTAATGATATTTTGACATATTTTTTGTAAGAACTTAAGTCAATTTTAAGGAATAGGAAAATCAAAATTAGAATTTTTTATACTTGGTCAAAATAAGATTATTTGTTTGATTTCTAAGGTTAAGAAGAAAATTTATGAAAGTAATTTAATCTTGATCTTTACCTTAATAATATATGCATGCTTTATACACTTACACACTTAGGGTTCAAAAACATAGATTCTTATGCCTTATTAAAAAAGAAAAAAAGAAATATATATATATATATATATTCTCCAATTAAGCTGGGTATTTGTGCCTCATAAAGAATAAGTATTCACGCTTAAAGGCGGTTCATATAATAAAATCCTTAGTTTTGTGGTCTTATTTGCTCGAGTCCTTAAATCCTTGAGGTGTCTTCTCATCCGGTACCCTAAAACCGTTTGGTTTGAGACTCACCGATTAAAGGCTCGTTACATGAGCAGATTAGAAAGCCTAATGAACTAAGGAATATGACCGCCAAAAATAATAAATAAATAAATAAATAAGGCATAAGAGTTAAAGAACTCTAAGTCAAAACTTCACGGTCACAAAGGTGCATATGACTTACGGTAAAGTAATAGATTAGACGAGAAGTACAATTTGACTCCTTACTTTGATTGATAACAAATTTTTGAATAGAGACTAAGTTTAGGAATGAAAAATTCAGTTTTCGTATAACTTATAAATTACTTAATCCTTACAATAATATTTCAAATATTTTTCTCTTTCAAAATGTGTTTTCAAAATGCTAACATTTTCCTCTTCCTTTATGGATTTTATGGGTGCAATCCACTGAAAACCCTCACGAGATAAAACTTATCCTCTAGGGGAAACTTAGAGGTTTAACGACTTGTTGCACGTGCTCAGTGTAATCGTGTGACCTACGAAAGTGGTCTAATAATTTTTAGTTTAGTTTTGTTGTTTTGCTCGAGGACGAACAAAAGATAGGTATGGGGGTGTGATCGGTCACAGATATTGCATAATTATTTTCATATTCTCATATTTATTATATAATAAACTCTGCTTTTAATCTTAATTATTGTTTAATTTATACGCAGGCCCATGGCTAAAGGAAAAGAAAGAGAAATGAGCCCAAAGCCCAACAAAATCCTAATTAATTTAGAATTAATTCGAACTCAAAAAATCAGGCAAATCAGAGAAGTTGAAAACCGGTTAAAATAAATCTTCCAAAATCAATCGGTTAAAGACAAAAAATCAAAGGCCATTTCGTCAAAATCCTGGACTTAAACTGAAAATCCAGCTGAAGATAAATCAAAATCGGGGAACCAGAGACGTGTACCCCCCAGCTGTGGTCACTTGGCCACAGCCAGGCCGCGAAAACGCGGCCATAGCCGCCTTTTCGTGCTGCGTTTCTGCGGCATAGTTAGGGTTGTTGGGGGAGCGTTTGCTCCCCCTATCTTCGTACGCCTCTCCCCATTGGGTTTTACCTATAAATACTGGATTTTTCAGAGACCACGAGGAACAATCATGCAGAGATAGATTTTAGGCTACTTTTTCATTCTTTTTAATGTAGGTTTTTATTTTCTTTTTATGTAATTTTTATTTCTTTGTAAGCATAGATTAGATTGAGATTCATGTAAGTAAGAGAGAGAGGCTTATGTTGAGAGTGACACTGATGTACCCTCCTCCTTTCTTTCATCGTTTCTTCAAGTAATCAAAGGTAACATCTTTATGTTTTTTCTTGTTTATATATTCTTCTTCTATTTTGACTTTTCATCTTTTGGTTTTGATAAATGTCCAAGTGAACCTCGAAGCATCAATATAGCCATGTTTGTGTGAGTGCCACCAATATTTTATGATGATGTTCTCCTCCTTAAGATGTCGTATCATTTCACTTCGTCTTGATGATGTAATATGAATGGGGACTGAGCTCGATCTTATGGGTTATCGTTGATCGCCTCTGAAGTAAGGGTTCCAGGTAAGTCATCAACTAGAGGAGACCAGTATTTCTTTTAGATTTTCTTTCTCTTCTTTTAACATTTAGTTTAGATCACCAACACCACAATCTCCAAACTCTATTCATTCTTTTTTACTTTCTTTGTACAAAGTCATTTTCTATTTTTCTCCACCTTCTCAATTTACCACCTTCTTTCTAACTTAACTTTAACTCTATTTTTCTCTTTTTCTTTACAAGAACTAAACGAAGAACTTTAACTATTCTTTATAACCTAAAAGAGAACTTTCTAAAAACGCTTCCATCGCTAGTCCCTCCTTGTGGATCACGACCCGAATAGCCACTTGCTATTGCGGTAGTATTGAGTACTTGCACTCTTTATTTTAAAGTTCTAAAATTCTGTATTTTTGTGCAGGTAAAAACTCAATCACACTGCTTGAAAGTAAGTCTCTGATGAGATGAAGGAGGCCACTTGCAGGCCTAACACAGCCTCTTTCAAGGCTAAATAGACTCCAAGGAAGTCTATCTCAGTCTCAATAGAGACTAAACTAGCTTCGCACCAGCATCTGTACGCCGTGTGCGAAGCTAGATTAGCCTCTAAGGCTATTTGAATTGAAAAATCCATTTCAATGTCATGCAAGACTAAAAGATCTCCTGTTTTAGCTTCCGGCGAAGCTTGCGTAGTCTTTGAATACAGGACTACTTCAGTTCTTCACAGAGATCAGCCACGCTCCTCCCGTGAGGCTAAAGGCAAAGCACCCACGGGTGCTATCAGCGAAGCTACTGCAGCTTTGCTCGCTGCAAAAACTCTTAGCCGCGAGGCTACAGTTAAAGCACCATTTGGTGCTGACAGAGAAACTACTTCGCTTGAAGGAAAAGCACTGCTAAACAGCACTAAGCTCACTTCTAACAGGGGGACTAAAGCACTAAGTACTCAAATAGCTTCACTACGTGAAGCTAAGCCTTATGGCGAAGAAGTTTCACCTCCAGCCAGAAGAACAACCTCCAAGGCTAAGTTTAAGGTTAAGCTTAAGACTTTTCAGCCCATCAGGGCTAATTTTTAGCCTCCCTGAGTTTTCGTGTTAAATCAATTGGGTCTAGCCAACATAGACTTTCAAAATTCCACTCTGAAGAGCCAGTTCACATCTTATTGTCTCAGTGTGGACAAGCAGATGTTGGCCTAAAGGCCTTTCACCCTAGTTTTGATGATGACTAACTTATGAAGTTCTGTTACTAATAATCTTGTGTTTATTAAGTTTCATATATTGATCAAGATCTTAGTTGGTGTTTTAGTTTCAACGAAAGACTCAAAGCCAAGATTCGAAGCTATCACGTGTTGATTCAAGAGCTCACATTTAAAAATCGCATCAAGTACTCGAGATGGAGTCAAGCTCATTTGGATCGTGTTTTGGATCGAGTTGACTTGTAGAAGAAGAACGACAAGAAGACTTTGATTTAGGTTTGTTTATTAGTTTATATCTTATGTAAGGATAGAATAGTATTGAATTGCTCAAGTTCACACACACAAGTTTATTTATCGCTTTCATGATAAATAGTTTTAGTTTTGATTTAACCGTTTCGTTTTAAAGGTTTATGTTTACATGGTTTATATCTACATAGAATAAGTTTCTTGATTTATATATGTGTTAGATTCTATCTACATATATTAGATCTTTATTGTTTAGAAAAAACTTAATTATATGAGTTCATATGTTTTGGTTCAACATGTATATGGTTTTGAGTTTCGGATTATCAAGTATACATATATCAGTTTCATGAATAGATTTCATCAAAAGAAGTTTACATGGTTTATATGTATATTGGATTTCATTCATATATATTGATGGTTCATATATGTTTAGAAAAACTTATTTTGATGTATCTAGTTCATGTGTTTAAGTTTTGTTTTTATCAAAACTTATTTTGGTATTTATTATAAAAAATAAGTATATATTATTTACAATGTATATTGGATTCTATTCATACACACTATACTTTAAATGTGTTTCAATATCTTGTTTTTATATTTATACAAGTTTATAGAAAAATCGGATTTCCATTTCAATATTTAGATTTTGAAAAATACGATTTTTTGGTTTTTTGCCTATAATATTTTATCGCAAAAATAGTTCAATTGTTTGTAATATGTGTTTTGATCACACATATTTGTACTTCAAAGTATTTATATGAACTTATTTTGTGAAATTTATGAGGCTTTATTGGAATTTATATGGGTTTCAAAGTCAAAGTTTTAAACCCTAAAAAACAAACAGTTTTGGGCTTCTTACGGTCGACCGACGTGCACATGTGCACGAACCCAACTAGCGGTCGACCGATTGGCTCAAGCATACTTTCAGGCTTGGCTCGGTCGACCGTATAAGAGAGTCTTACTCTCTGTTTTTGGGGGCGGTCGACCGGGAACCCCAACGGTCGGATTTTTGACCATTGGTGGTCGATTGACTGGTTGACTGACAGCTCAATTTGAGCCTAACGACTAGTTTTTTGAGCTGTCTATAAAAGGGATTTTTGGAACCAGTTTTGTTTAAGATTTTTAACAAGTTTTTAAGAGCTATTTTGCCTACTTTCTGAAGAGTTTTTAAACAAGTTTTTGGTGCTAAAATTCTGTATCTTTATTTAGTTTCAAAAATTTGAAAAATCAAAGAAAAATAAGTTTTGTGAATTTAGTTTCTTGTCCAACATTTCTTATATCATTTCAAGAGTTTTTTCAAGTGTTTCTCTTTGTGTTTCCTTTCTAAAATCTTTGTTCACTTAAATACTTGAGCTCTTCATTGTAAATCTATCATCTAGGATTTTATATTGTGAGAGGTATTTTGTTTGTGGTCATTGGATCATCAAGTACTGTTTGTGATCTTTGTGATCACCAAGTTTTCATTTTCTCTTTACTTTGTGCTTAGTTTTGTAACTTTCCTCTTGTGTAGAGGTGTGAGAGTTGGAGTTGTGAACTCCTTATTTGTAGATGGTATAATTCCTCGATGGGGGTCCTTTGTGGAAGAACCCTAGTGGATAATTGAAATCCTTCTGTGTAAAGGCGGGGACGTAGAGCGGTGGCTCGAACCTCGAAACACATCATCGTGTTTGTGTTTGGATCTTTCTCTCTCAACTCTCAACTCTTTATATCTTGCATTATTATTATTGCTCATATCTATACATGCTTGATATTATTTGTGTGCTCACACTTGTGTTCAATCAAGAGAGCTATTGAAACACCTTAACTCTTAGTTTAGAGAAATCGTGAGGAGAAGTCTAGAGTCATTCACGGGAAATTCGGCTTCACTCTTGGTTATATGTTGTGTGTGTTAGCATTTAGTTTTAATTCTGCACTTTTTGTCCTAGATTAGCACTACACCTATTCACCCCCTCTAGGTGTATCTTTTCAATTGGTATCAGAGCCTACGCTCCTGATATTCGGTTTAACCATCTAGGTGTGTGATCCTTTTATTTACTGATCTAGTTATTTACTTTACACACATATTTGTTTAAACTCATAGATCATCTTCCTCCACCTTCGTTTGATGCTTCTAACATAGATATGTGAAAATTTAAAATGAGCTCACATCTTAAAGGCTTAGAATTGCATGTTTATCTTGCCACCTCCAAGAAATCATATGTTGATAATGACAAGTATTTAGAGGCTAATGCATAAGCCATGGATGCACTAAAGCATACACTTTGCAAAGAATATATTTTTTGATTTCTCATTGTGATTCTGCTTTGCAGTATGGAACACTTTGATCTCTCACAAGGAACAATCTTCAAATATTTTGGAGAGAGAATCTATTGGAGATGAGTCTGACCAAGCTTGCTACATGGTCCAAGAGAATGACTCCCTTGAGGTAACTTTGGACACTCATTTAGATGATTGTGCTAGCACTTCCAATGATGATAATGCTATGGATGCACATATATTGAATGAAGAGCTTTCAATATTTTGTGAAAACTTGCTTTTAAAATACAAAACTTTAAAAAACAAAATTTTGATTTAAAGAAGGAAAATAAGATGTTATTTTCAAAGCTCGATTTGATTTTGAAAGAGAAAGTTGAGATTTCAAGTGAAAGGGATTCATTTAAAAGTCAATTTGATCTTGTTTTAAAAGAAAATGAGATTTTGAAAAACAAAAATAATTTTGATATTGTTTTGAAGAAGAATGATGTTCTGTCTTCTAGATTTGATTCTGTTTTAAAAAATGATTCTTTGAAAAACAAGATTGTTTTTATTTTCAAAGAATTGGAATGTGTTTCTATTGAAAAGCTTTTTTGAAAAATGATCTTGATTCTCATGTTTGTCATGTTTCTATTGCTTCATCTTTTTGTGATAAAAATATTATTTCTCAAGCTTACTCCATATCTTCTTCCATTTTTGAGAATGATATTCATGTTTTGAAGAAGAGTGTTGATTGTTTGAGCTCCACTTTGAGCCAATATGCCAGTAACCATAAGAGGTTGGAATCCATATTTCGCAAGAAACATACTCCACATTTGCATGCACACTCTTTATGGCATATACATGCTCATCATGTTTACATATATGACTCCATGTATGCTAAAGTGTATACTTGTACACATTGTGGTCATAAAAGCCACCTTGTAAAATTTTGTTATGATAGACTAAATGATTTCAATTTTGCAAGTAAAAATATTTGGGTTATGAGAGGTACTAACCCCCATGGACTCAAGAAAGTTTAGGTACCAAAAAATATTCTTATTTCTTTTGATATAGGTATGAGCTCTTACAAGAAGTGAGAGTATTAGTACCTTGGTGGTAAATGCATTCGGACTCAATGGACACCATTGGATGCATTGCTATTGAGGAGTTTTAGTGGGAGGACCACCATCTTTTTAGAAACATAAAGACTAGTTCTTTCGGTCTCGTAACTATCTCTATCCTCCATGTCATGTTTATGTTTATATGCTTTAAATTGATGATTTTAGCATTCCATGCTCATTATGTTAAATGCAATGCTTATTAGACTTGTGATATACATAGATAGTATTTGAGATATACTCATATTTATATGTATTTATATCTTTGTGTTCTCACTATTGTTTAACTATGTATGGATATCCTTGTTGTAATAACACTTGTATTTAGACTAATAATCACATTTGTTTCACAATCATGCTTTGGTTTTTTCATACTTACCATATTTTGATTACATGTTTAGATATAATTTTTATTAAAACTTGTGTTTATACTAGTACAATTAGTGAGTTACACTTGATTTTTACATTTACATGCTTTATTGCTCATGTGTACTCATTATATGTACTTGTATATTCTAGTTTTGATGATTCTTACATTTATACTTGTACTCCTATATTTGTTTTTATATCACCTTTGTGTATGTTTTCTTGAGAATGGGTTTAGGTTCATGTAAATGTAACTTTTGCTAAAGCTATAAGATATACATGTTTTATCCTTGAGTCACTTATATTAGATGTCATATACTCTATATGAACTCTTTTCATATTTGGATAAATATGTATGTTTTAGTTTTGACAAAACATACATATGCCTTGAAGTTTATTTTCTAAAATCTTTATGTGTTTTTGATGAAAAGAATTTAAGGTTTTTTGATGAATTGAACTTCATAGTTTTATCTTTATGAATATGTTGATTATATGACTCTTGTGCGCTTGATATCCTTTGTTTACTCATGTTTTTTGATTCATGAGCATTTATATGCTTCATAGATTTTTTGAGTGTAGATTCTTGTATAATTTTCTTGTATCATGAGATATATATGATTTTGTTTCATATTTGAAGGATTTCAAACTAGTTTTCAAAATTACTTTAAATTTGTTCTTATTCTTCACTAATAGAGTTCTCAACCTATACTATATTATTTTTAAAACATTATTTTTGAAAACTTCTACCCTTAAAGGGCGGTTGGTTGGACGACCATGCCTTGTATGCTCACATTATATATTTTTTAAACATGTGCATGATAGGGTGATGTTACGAGTTATACAAGATTCTTTATGATATTTCATTTTTGTATACTCATGTTTTCTTATATATGTATGCATCATATTTCAATTGGTACTTAAATTGATCATACATACATATATATGATTTATTGTGCTAGATTAATAATATTTATACATATATGTTTTATAGCACAAATTGATTTATGCTAAGCTTGATTTAGTTTTAAATATTAATTGGTATCTTTTACAAGCTTATGCATTAGTTTTGTTGGTATTTCAAAAAGGGGGAGAAAAATTTTTGATTTTATTTTCAATTAGTATCTCACTCCTACTCTTTTTAAGAAAAATATTTTGTTTTAGGAAATGCTTATATTTTTCATATTGGTATCAATTGTCTACAATTGGTATCTATATTGCAAAATGGTTTAGAATTTAAAAAGATTAATATCATGGATTATTTACTTTCAATTGGTATAGTTTTTATATGATATCCATGTTATTTTTTAATTGGTATATTTCTTTTGGCATCAAAATATTTTTTATTTTTTACTTTAAATTGGTATATGTTTTTATTTTCTGTTGGTATATGTTTTAAATTGGTCTTTTGTCCCTTTGTTGATGATTGACAAAATAGGAAGAATTAGTTTATATCTACATGTTTGAATGATTTTAGTGTTATACATACTTATATGTTTTATGCACATCTATATGCATATGTTTTATGGTTTTAATATCTAGAGTTCTTATTACATACCGATTCAATTGATATCAGAGTATTAATATATATATATACATGTTTATTTGTGTTTATATATATATATATATATATATATATATATATATATATATATATATATATATATATATATATATATATATATATATATATATATATATATTAATGTTTAAGTGCTTCATTGAATATCTATATGTTTATGCTATGCATGAGTTAAGAGGAAGCTTCTATGAAGTTTATCTTTAATCCATATATATATATAGCCTCATAAGTTTTGTCATCATCAAAAGGGGGAGATTGTTGGCCGAAGGCTTTTCACCTTAGTTTTGTTGATGACTAACTTATGAAGTTATGTTACTATGATCTTGTGTTTATTAAGTTTCAGATATTGATCAAGATCTTAGTTGGTGTTTTAGCTTCAACAAAAGACTCGAAGTCAAGATTCGAAGCTATCATATGTTGATTTAAGAGCTCGCATTTAAAAATCACATCAAGTACTTGAGATGGAGTTAATCTCATTTGGATCGTACTTTGGATCAAGTCGACTTGGAGAAGAAGATCGACAAGAAGACTTTCGTTTAGGTTTGTTTATTAATTTACATCTTGTGTAAGGATAGAATAATATTGAATTACTCAAGTTCACACACACACACACACACAAAAGTTTAGTTATTGCTTTAAAAAGTTTTGGTTTTAGTTTAATCCTTTCATTTTAAAAGTTTACATTTACATGGTTTATATGTACGTAGAATAAGTTTCATGTTTTATATATGTGTTGGATTCTATCTACACATATTAGAGTTTTATTGTTTAGAAAAACTTAATTCTATGAGTTCATGTGTTTTGGTTCAATGTATACGGTTTTGAGTTTCGGATTATCAAGTATACATATATCGGTTTCATGAATAGATTTCATCAAAAGAAATTTACATGGTTTATATGTATATTGGATTTCATCCATATACATTGATGGTTCATATATGTTTAGAAAAACTTATTTTGATGTATCTAGTTCATGTGTTTATGTTTTATTTTTTTTAAAACTTATTTTGATATTTATTGTCAAAAATAAATATATATCATTTACTATGTGTATTGGATTCTATCTATACACACTATGCTTCAATTATGTTTCAATATCTTATTTTTGTATTTATACAAGTTTATAGAAAAATCAGATTTCCATTTCAATGTTTAGATTTTAGAAAATACGATTTTTTGCTTATATGTTTTATCACAAAAATAGTTCAGTTGTTTATAATATGTGTTGATTTTTGATCACACATATTTGTACTTCAAAGTATTTATATGAATTTATTTTTATAAAATTTATGAGATTTTATTGGAATTTATATAGGTTTCAAAGTCCAAGTTTTAAAACCCTCAAAATTGTAGTTGTCGGCTGCTTACGTTCGACCGACCGGTCGACCGCAGGTTAGCTCGGTCGATCGGTCAGTCGACCGACGTGTACATGTGCACGAGCCCAACTTGCGGTCGATCGACTGGCTCAAGACTACTTTCAGGCTTGGCTTCGTCGATCGACCAAGGTAGTCTTACTCTCTGTTTTGGGGGTGGTCGACTGGGCGGTCGACCGGCAACCCCAACGGTCGGATTTTCGATCGTTGGCGGTCAACTGACCGGTCGACCGTCAGTTTAATCTAAGCCTAACAACTAGTTTTTTGAGCTGTCTATATAAGAGGTTTTTGGTTAAGATTTTTAACAAGTTTTCAAGAGCTATTTTACCTACTTTTCGAAGAGTTTTTAAACAAGTTTTTGGTGCTAAAATTCTATATCTTTATTTAGTTTCAAAGTTTTGAAAAATCAAAGAAAAATAAGTTTTGGGAATCTAATTTCTTGTTCTACATTTCTTATATCATTTCAAGGCTTTTCCCAAGTGTTTCTCTTTGTGTTTCTTTTTCAAAATCTTTGTTCACTCAAATACTTGAGCTATTCATTGCAAATTTATCCTCTAGGATTTTGTATTGTGAGAGGTATTTTGTTTGTGGTCATTGGATGACCAAGTACTGTTTGTGATCTTTGTGGTCACCAAGTTGTAATTTTCTCTTTATTTTATGCTTGACTTTGTGCCTTCCCTCTTGTGTAGAGGTGTGAGAGTTAGAGTTGCGTACTCTTTGTTTGTAGACGGTGTAATTCCTCGGTGGAGGTCCCTTTGTGGAAGATCCTTAGTGATAGTTAAAATTATTCTATGTGAAGGCGGGACGTAGAGCAGTGGCTCGAACCTCAAAATGCATCATCGTGTTTGTGTTTGGATCTTTCTCTATCAACTCTCAACTCTTTATATCTTGCATTATTATTATTGCTCATATCTATACATGCTTGATATTGTTTGTATGCTCACACTTCTGTTTAACCAAAAGACCTATTGAAACACCTCAACTCTTAGTTTAGAGGAATCATGAGGAGAAGTTCTAGAGCCCTTCAAAGGGAATTCGGCTTCACTCTTGGTTACATGTTGTGTGTGTTAGCATTTAGTTTTAATTTCGCACTTTTTGTCCTAAATTAGCACTACACCTATTCATCCCCTATTGGTGTATCTTTTCAGCGGGGTGTCAACTTATGACAGTCCACTCCGTCAATTATTGTCTAGGGCTAATTCCCATACATCTCCTCCAAGCCAACTGTCAGTGTTCGACTGGTTGTCAGTTCAGACATCTGAGAAGCCCAAGTCTCAGAGAAAGAGGAAAGCTAAGGTGCCTCACCTTGCTGCAGCTTCTGTTAACATGATAGGCAGATGGAGATAGGGGGTTCGCATTCTCTCATTTGGTTCTCCAGAATCTGACTATAGCCCGAGCTTGAGTCAGGTCCTGGTTGAATCAGAAGGTGCCTTCCAAGGTAGTCGGACCAGGGTGCCAATACCCTATAATTATGGACAGTTCTTTTCTTCCACAGGGCAATATTGCCAGAACCATTGAGAGACCTCTTCCAATTATCAGAAGATAAAAGATAAGCCAGCCGCTACGCTTTCTCCGCCACCGTTAGCTTTAAACAAACAAGAATTATGTTGGTCACATGGCCGACAATAACCATGATGATGATCTCCATCGGTATATTGAGGCCCAAGAGCAGACTTTTAAGGCTTGGCAAGCAGCTCTGAAAAATATTCAGCAAATGTTGGCGCAGTTCTAAACAACTAGAATAATGATAACACTACCGGTAGCAATCATGATGAGGAGGAGAATCTCAATAATGAACATCCTAAGACTGAAAAGACAAAGGAAAGCTTTTCAATTGATGCCGATGTTATCAAAGGCATCCAAGCTCAGATTTCATCCCTAACTCAGAGGGATGAACTGAAGAAAGAAAGGATGACATGTCCCTACCCGTTGGAATGGGACTCAGTTCCCTATCCACCAAAGTTCAAGCTACTACTTTGCATACTTATGATGGTAAGAGCTCGCCAAACAAGCAAAATTATTACTTCTAGTCACAAACGGGCAATGTGATAGATAATGATGCTTTCATAGCCAGACTATTCATCTGTACCCTTAAAGTGGTAGACTTTGATTGGTTTACGAGCCTTCCCAATGGCTCCATCAATTCTTGGGTTGATTGGTTCTCTCTCGATTCTACATGGATGACACCAAGGTGACCACAGACGAGCTCCTCTCGATGATCCAGAAAGGAGGAGAATTCGTACGGGAACACATTGAGAGGTTTCCGTAATCTCTCTCTTATGTGCCCCGCAGGCATGTCCTTACCCATGTTGCTTTAAACGTGCCGGCACAACTTCATCGACAGAGTGAAAGTCTGTATGGGAGTTATCAAAGCTCGTACATGAAGGGATCTTGTCAAGCAAGCAGAAATAACTGAGAAATCAGCTAAAAAGTTTGGGCGCTTAGTGCCCAAGAACAAGTAGGGGTCAAAAATAAGGGGCGTGATGCAGCCTAATCCTCCCAATCTAAGGGGAAAGAAACCATGACAAATGAGTTACCTAGGGAAGCTCCACCAAAGCAGAAGAGGAGCAATGCCAGCAATAACCAAGAGTTCAAGTTTTTGCCAAGACAATACTCCTTCAAAGATGAACAGGTGGTGACCATATTCCACTTACTTAACAAGGGTAACAAGCTTAAGTTACATGAAGTCCGGTGACCAAATGAAGTGGGGTGTACAAATAACCCCAACTACTACCTCTTTTGTAGGATAGTACATCATCCTACCAACAGATGCTTTATCCTCAAGGACAAAATTAGCATTAGTGGATGTTGGAGTGCTAATTCTCAAGTCAGGACAAAAGAAAGTCACCACCAATATGGTGACTCTCAATTTCAGGACCTTCCCGAAGATGACTGTTCATGATGGATTAGCCCCTGTCCTTGAAGCTAAACTGGACATCATCAATCCGATGACTGAAAAGTAGGAGGCTAAGGGCCTCGTTCCAATGATGATAAAATCTTGGGAGATCATTTGGGTCCATCCAGATATCGTCAAGAATAAGTAATGGGAATCCAGCAAGCCCAAGCTTAGAAACAAGTCATTCAATGCCATCTCTCTCATAGCGGATGATGACACTGTGACTGTTGCCTCTCAGTGACTCAGAAGAAGAGAAGCTTGCTTTAGCGGCGCAACCTACTATCTCTTAGCCAGTGGGCACCCAGTCTAGAATTAGAAAATAATATTTATGACAGTACAATCAGACCCCCCACGAGACACAGTAACCAACAACGTCGGTAATAACTGCATCAATTTAGGCCTCAGCACCATCCCTGTCACTGGGTACAGAGAAGCAAAAGGAGGTTAGATTCGACAAAGTCTTGAAGAAAACCCTTCTCAGGGGCTCAACGCTCCTTTTCGCTTCGATATATTGGCACAGCTTGCCAATATTCCAGCTCGTATCACTCTGCACGAGCTGCTATGCCTCTCGAAGAAAACAAGAGAGAAGCTTAGGGATGCACTTGCTAATTTAGAATCCTTTCTGACACAAGTGCATGCAATCCCTACTAACGACAGCAGGACCCCATGCCCCCAATGTCATTTGGTGCAGCAACAGGTGTCATCCATCACTTTCACTCCTGATGACATGCTCCTCAAAAATAATAAGCATGATAGGCCTTTGTACTATACGGGATATATTGGCTCTACATGTATTGAAAGGATCCAAGTCGATTCGAGGTCTGCTCTAAGAATCATCCCGAAGAGACTTCTCTGTTTTCTCAGTATCCTACTAAGCAGATTGTCGACCACTACTATGATCATATATGGCTTCAATGCCGGGAGTAGTCATCCTCTGGGCAAGATTCGTCTCTGATGACAAATTGGAGACTTGAAATCAAAAGGGACGTGTTACATCATTGATGCCGACACATCCTACAAATCTCTTACTCGAACGGTCATGGATTCATGCCAATTAGATCGTCCCCTCCACTCTGTACGAATACTTCAAATATGTGGGTGATGATGTTGTGGTTCAAACGGTGTTCACCGAGATGCAACCGTTCAAAGGAGTGGAGAATTACTTCACTGAATCCCTGATATATCAGGAGAGTAATAAACCAGTAAAGGAACCGTTGCCCAATAACATTGATAGCGACAACAAGGCAGACTCAGAATCAGAAGAAGATGCACCAACTACTTTTATTATGAAACCAATTGTAGTGTATCTTGATGATCCTGATTATAATAGCCCCACCGAAAATGCGGGCGAGTGGGTCCTTAATGAAAATGTTACTTTTGATTATTCTTTATGCCTTGATGTTGTATTTAAATATGTTGATATTAGTTTCTTGTACATGCCTTTGTCCATCTCAGAAATGGCATGCATGCACATAGGGGACAATGATGGGTCTGTCTTCATTGTCCCTCCTTCTAAATGGGACAAATCACTAATTGTATTAGGCAGAGGTCAGACTCAGACTACAACGTCTAGAAAATCATATGATGATTTGGACCATCTCAATTCTTTCATTATGCGCGGTCAGCACATTGCATGATGAAAAGAATAGAGTACAATTTGAATCATGGAGACGGCTTAAATTTTGGTAAAGGGTGGCACATCCTTTTACAACTTTTCATGCCAAAAGGAAAATCAGTCAACTATTACGACCACCATGCACGGAGTTGGGATATGTCACTCCATCCTCCCAGTTTGAACCAGAGTCTGACGAGTCGTTACCATCACAATCTTCAGATTTGTTCAGTTGGGACTCTGATATTAGTGTAGGGGTGGTATTCAAAAAGCTCTTCGCCAATATGACATCTATCGATTAGGTGGAGCAAGATAAAGACATCGAGCCATTCAACACCGATTTGTGGGCTTAACAACTTAATCTTCAATGGGAAAAGCATTTCGAATAGCGCGAACCTCCAATCGAAGATAAAGTAATTCAAGTCGATGTGGGTGATCAAGTACACCCAAAGCTCATCTCTATAAGTGAAACCTATCGCCAACAGAGAAGAAAGACCTCATATCTCTCGTATGAGAGTATATAGACATCTTTGCCTAGAGCTATGAAGATATGCTTGGCCTCGATCCTCAGATGGCCTTTCATCATCTTAACATTAAATCAGATGGCAAGTCGGTTAAGCAACAACAACGACGGTTTCGACTTGATATTATGGAAGCAATCAAAGCTGAAGTTCATAAACTCATTGAATGTGGCTTCATTCGGAAGGAGCAGCACCTAGACTGGGTTGTTAACATTGTGTCTGTACTTAAGAAGAACGAAAAGATCAGGATTTGTATTAACTTTCATGATCTCAACCCAGCATGTCCTAAGGATAAATTTTCGTTGCCCATCACTGATGTCATGATTGAAACATGTGTGGCTTCAAAAGGATGTCCTTTTTGGATGGCTTTTCAAGGTACAATTGATCGGTAAAAACTAGGTACAATGAAGTTCTTGCACAAAAATTAGGTGTGAAAGAAATGGTTAATGGTTTAGAGTTCACCTTTGATCTTGTTTACTTTGATTATGAGATTATTATACCTTGTTCCAATCTTTCGTTATAGCAAGTAGCTATATCGAGTCGTACCACAAGGAGAGCAAGCGTAGAAGCTTCACGATACTAGTGAGACAAAGAAACGATACCTCTTCTTTGTTAATTACACAAGAGCAATATACAAGAAGTTGTGGATTGGTGGTGCATTGTGAAAAAGAAGTGAAGTGAATGAAGTGTGATGAAGTAAAGAAAAGATAAGAATGCTAGAATAAGATGTATAAACTCTTTTGATTAAAAAGATGCATGGCTAGCATTACTACACCTTCTTGCTAACATACTAACTCTATTGTTGATTGCAAGATTGCCTCATCAAGAATCATAGGCAATTTAATATAGCTTGCATGTGTAGTATTCCTTCTTGAAGACTAGAGTTCCTTTTAGTTAGTTAGCTAGAATCCTCTTCTTGAATCTTAGGTCCTTTTACTAGATGAACATTGAGGAACTATAGGCATGATACTCATTTAGTGCAAAGGTAGAAGAATCAAACTCTTTTGTACATTCAAAGCTTAACCACAAAGTTAGCTTGAAGTACTTGAGTTGATCTTGCTACACAAGTGACACAACCATGGTAATCCATCCTTTTGATCCAATCAAAGACTCTTTATAAGAGACACACAATTCATCTAGAGATCTAGCAAGCAATCACCAAAGGATACATCCAAACTTCATTAGAATTTACAAGAAACATGAAATTATGCAAGCATTGAAGTTTACAATCAATCAAGAGCTAGTAGTAGCTAGGTGAGTCTTAGCTAGCCATGCATTCAAGAAATTAGCCCTCCATTACACTAACAAACAAGCTATAATTCTCCATGAAAGTAAAGATCTAATCAATTAAACTAAAGCTAGAATTAAATGCAAGAAATTAAAGCATAAGAAAAGAAAGCATACTCAATTCTAGTAAAGAGAAGATGAGAGCTCCATTGAATCTTTGCTTCAAGATTGTCACAAGTCTTGATTACAAACTCTCAAAGTGAAGAACTCTCTCTCAATTTAGGCTAGAAATCAAGGAGGAAGGAGAAGAGAACTAGAAACCTAAAACAAAAATTACACAAATCCAAAATTTTCTCTCTCTCTTCACTAGCTTCGTGCACAGACCCTTGGCCAGCTATTTATAGGCAAATTTGAGAAGTCTCTGGAATCTTGACCGTTGGCACGAAATCCGAGGCTCAACGGCCCTCAGATTGCCGCGGATTGCCGCGGATCTGCCGCCAGATCTGGGCCGTTGGCTCGGATCTTTCTGGTGAGATCTGGTGGTTAGGTCGTTGGCCACGTGGGATGGTTGGATTCTCCACTTGGCGCGCAGATCTTGGTGAGATCTGATTTGATCTTTTGGCTAATTATGAATTAACCCCCTTAATTATTACTAATTAAGGTAGTTAATTACTTCTCTTCTTTAAAGTGGAGATCTGCAAAATTAGAGAAAAACATGGGTTAAAAATCATATTTAATATACAATATGCAAAGTATAAAGGTGGTATAAAATGCAAATATGTGTAACAATCACACCCCCATACCTAGCTTTTGCTCGTCCTCGAGCAAAAATAAAAGAAAAAGAAAGAAAAATAAAATCCTAACTAATTATTACACCACTTTCGTAGGTGACACGATTGCACTGAGCACGTGCAACAAGCCGTTAAACCTCTAGGTTACCCTAGAGGAGGAGTGTTGTCTCCTGAGGGTTTTCAGCGGATTACACCCACAAAATCCATAAAGAAAGAAGACAAATGTTAGTGTTTTGAAAACGCATTTGAACAAGAGACTAGTTTATGAACTATTTCCGCAAAAATATAAGTGATCCTAGGTCATAAGTCCACCTATAATCATTCTTTCTTAAACTAAGTCTCCATGCAAGATCTTGTCTTTAATTAAGGTAAGAATTCAAAATTGGATTGAATATTTTATCTTACATAAAACCTAGATAGTATGCACACCGTGACAGTGAAGATTTCTGGGATTTCAACTCCAACCATAAAGCCATTTATTTATTTATATATATATATATATTTTTTTCTTTTTTTTTTTATTTTTCTTCCCTTAGTTTAGGCTTTCTAGTCTACCCTTTTAGCGAGCCTTTAACCGATGACTCCCAAACCAGACGGTCTTAGGGCACCAGATGAGAAAACATCCCTCGGGTTTAAGGTCTCGAGTAGAAAAGGCCACCTAGCTAAAGGGGATTATTTTTTATCACCGTTAGGCGTGAATAACCATGCTTCTTGAGGCACGATTGTCCAGCTTAATAAGTGAGATCACCGTTAGGCGTGAGTCATCATGCTTCTTGAGGCACAATTTCCCAGCTTAATAAGTGAGATCACCGTTAGGCGTGAGTCATCATGCTTCTTGAGGCACAATTTCCCAGCTTAATAAGTGATTTTTATTTATATATATATATTTTTTTTCTCTTTTTTTTATTATTATTATTATTTTTTTTATGGCATTTTTGGTCTTTGTTTCCATCCCAAGAAATGTGTAAGTGTAAAGTGCATACTTATCTAAGGCAAAAAATGTAAGATAAAAATATCTCCTCAATTTTACTTACTTAGCCTATAATCTCAAACAAGATCTATTACTTCAACAAGGTTTAAGATGTCATAATTAAGGCTTTCTTAATTCCTAAGATACATCTTAATTTTCTTAAAAATAGATCAAAACTTTGTCTCTTATTTCAAAAAGTTTTTTATTTTTTATTATATTTTTCTAAAAGAAAAGTAAAATCTAAAAGAAAGTGAAAAATCTAAAAATAAAAGAAAATCTAAAAATAAAAGACCTAAAAAGAAAGTAAAAATCCTAAAACAAAATAAAAAGCCTAAAAAGGAAAAATCCTATGTTAGTATCTACCCCCCCATACCTATCTCATGCATTGTCCTCAATGTATGCAAGATAAAATGATGCATGAAATAGGTAAAGGTAAAAAGTCACTCCCTCCTCCTCTTTGGAACCGATGTGGTGCTCGGCCCGGTTGATTGTGTCCTCCTCAATGTCGCCTCAATGGTATCTAGCCTAGAGGATTGCTCCTCCAACCTGGAAGATTGCTCCTCCACCTTCTTTCTTAGCTCACTTGACCCCTAAAAATTTTGGTGGAGGTCGGCTGTGAAGGAAGAGGTTCAGATCTGAAATGAAATTCTCGGGTGAGGGATGATGAGTTGGAAGGAGAGCTTTAAATAGGGGTAGGTAAAAAGGTGATGTACCAAGTTACCCCTAGGTCAAAGTTGAAATTACAACCCTAGGTCAAAATTTTTGAATATGAAAGGAATCCTAGGGAAGAAAGAGAATCCTAGGGATGTGAAATTCTTTTCATGCACAAAAATCCCAAAAAATTTTTATTTTATTTTTTTTTAATTTTTTTTTATTTATTAACAAAAAGAAAAATATTTACAAGAGAAGTCCCAAAATGATAGTCAGGAGAATGCATGGGAAAAATATACAGATGGAAAAATGTCACAAATAAACTGGGTCGGAAAGACCCAATTCGTGAACATCGTGTGACAAAGAATCTGTGGTAAGAAATGGCTTTAAGCGTTGTCCATTCACAGTGAATATATTGCCATTGGTTGGGTCAAGAATCTCGATAGCTCCGTGGGAAAAGACAGTCTGCACAATAAAAGGTCCTGACCACCTGGTACGCAGTTTACCAGGGAAAAGATGAAGTCGAGAATTATATAACAGAACCTGTTGACCGACAGCAAAAATCTTCCTGTGAATGGCTTTGTCGTGAAACAGCTTGGTCCTGTGCTTTGTGATCCGAGCGTTATCGTATACCTCGTTTCGTAACTCTTCCAGCTCGGATAGCTGCAGCTTCCTGAGAACACCGGCTTTATCCAAATCAAGATTCAGTTGCTTTAAAGCCCATAGTGCACGGTGTTCTAACTCAACAGGCAAGTGACATGCTTTCCCAAATATAACTCGGTACGGAGACATACCAAGGACAGTCTTGTAAGCGGTCCTGTATGCCCATAAGGCATCAGTCAGTTTGACGGACCAATCCTTACGATTCTGTCTTTTCCAAGATGAGTTTTATCTGTCTGTTTGTTACCTCAACTTGCCCATTGGTTTGAGGATGATAAGCCGTGGACAATTTATGAGTAATAGAGTACTTCCGCATCAAGGCTTCAAAAGCCCTATTGCAGAAGTGACTCCCATTGTCGCTCAATATCGCACGGGGGGCTCCGAAGCGTGAAATGATGTACTCTCTTAAAAATTTAATGACAACTTGGTTGTCATTTGTTCGTGTAGGAATCGCTTCAGCCCACTTGGAAACATAATCTACGGCTACCAAGATGTATTGGTTACCGTAGGACAGAGGAAAGGGTCCCATAAAATCGATGCCCCAGAGGTCGAAAATTTCGACTTCCAAGATGGGTTGTGAGGGGCTGAAATACACCTAGAGGGGGGGTGAATAGGTGAAAGTGCTAATCTAGTGAACTTAATGCAAACTAAGTGTGCTAAATGCGGAAGCTAAAACAATCTTACAAGAACACTTAGTACAATCCAACAAGTGTTGCCGAATTCCCCTTGCGAGGCTCTGGACAAGCACCTCTTGATTCCCCTTGAATGGGTTGAGGTTGCTATATGAAGCTCTTGTTGGATGAGTATAAGTGTTGCACACACACAAGCAATCCAAGCATATACAATATATAACAATATGAATAATATGCAAGGTGCAAATGCAAGCAAGTATGAGTATGCTCAATCCCACGCAAAAATATATGATGCAATGAAAGAATGATGCTTGCACAAATATAAGAGAGTAAAGTTGAGAGTAATTGGATCAATCGCAAACACACAAATTTGTTTCGAGGTTCGAGCCCCTAGCTCTACTTCCCCGCCTACACCACCGTGTAGGATTTCTAATCCACTAAAGGAGCCCCTAACTCCTCTCTCAACTTACAATGCCACCGAGGCAATACAACACACAATCCACCTCTACCGAAGAGGGATACGGCCCGTAGCCAACCACAACAAATGCCTCTCCTTAAGAGGCTCACAAACCAATCACCCGATCACCTCTACCGAAGAGGGATTCACAAATAAAAGGGTGATTACAACTCAAGAGGTTTACAACAACAACCTCAAACACTTCTCTTTTCTTTCTCTTTTCTTTTCTCTTTTTCTTTTCCACAAAAACAAAGATCCTAATAGTTTAGGATAGAAGATAGCTCAAGTGTGGAAACTAGGTGTTTTTGGAAAACAAGCAACAAAGAAAAACACTTGGGAAATTCTTATAAAAGATGGAGAATGAAAACCAATACAAATATCCCAAATTCCTATTTCTTTGATTTTTCCAAAAGCCCAAAACAATAAAGATTAGAAGTATAAAGCCCAAAACTCCTTTTAAAACTCTTTTAAAACACTTCAGAAACTGCAATTTTTCTCTTGTGAAAACCTTGGCCAAAATCCCAAAGGAATAGGGTTTATATAGGCCAAAACAGAAAACTAGCCGTTAGGCTGATGTGGCAATTTAGACAGCCACCGGTCGACCGGCCCGGTCGACCGGCAACGGTCGAAAATATGACCGTTGGGGCTTCGGTCGACTGCCAGTCGACCGACCAACAAGGAGGAAACACAGTTTCCTTCTATCGGTCGACCGACCCAGTCGACCGAAAAGATACAGAGAGCAGACTCTCTATATCGGTCGACTGGGTCCGTGACCCGGTCGACCGACGGATATGCACAGCCTGTGCATATCCGGACACAGCAGCCGGTCGACTGTCCCGGTCGACCGGTCTGCCTGAAATACAGTTTTTCTGGGCAGATTTTTGAGATAGAAAATTTGTAAAAAATCTTTTAACAGTTCTAAAAAATCCACAAAAATATGTTTTATCATTTTACTTGAAAACTAAACTTGTGATAAAAATTTCAAGACATATATCAATCATATCAATTCATTTTGTGTCCTGCCAATTTTATCATAAATAAAACTTGTATTTTTATCAAACTAGATTTTTCCAAAACATGAATAGGAATGTCAAAATAAGTTTGTCTATAAGTTAAGCATGTATGTATAACTAGAAAACATCTACTATACATATAAATCATGAAAACTTGTTTTGATCCAACTATTCATAAAATCACACATTAAAACATAAAACGTGTGTGTTTGTGCACTTGAGCATATCAACTAAACTAAGCTTTACAAATGGATCTAAAACACACTAAACTAAACTAGGATACCTAAGTCTTCTCTTGATGATCTCCATCTTCAAGTAGACTTGCTCCCAAACGCGATCCACCGAGTGCAAAGGGTATGATCTTTAAGCTTTGGCACCGGAATCACCATGATAAGCTTCCAAACACCTTGTTGAAGCTATCTCCCAAACTAATATCTTGCTAATGATCTGAAACTTAGAAACACAAGAATATTAGTAAACATAACTACATGAGTGTTGATCATCATCAAAACTAGAGTGGAAGGCTATTGGGCCAACAATCTCCCCCTTTTTGATGATGACAAAACTCATGGAGTTATATATGCATGGATTAAAGTTAAGCTTCAAAGAAGCTCCCCCTTAACTCATGCATAAACAAAATAAACAATATTCTCATGCATAAACAAAATAAACAATATTAAACAATATAAACATGTTATAGCTCTAGATACCAAAGAAGTAAGATAAACTCTAAGCTCTAGATACCAATAACATAAACAATACTTTCTTATTTAAAAACAAATACATGCATATTAAATGCATATTAAAAACCAATTCTTTTCCAATACTTTTCCAATACAAAATACCAAAACTTTTCCAATACAAAATACCAAATTCTTCTCCCCCTTTTTGTCAATCATCAACAAAGGGGTAAATACATAAAACAAATTTTTCTCCCCCTTTTTGTTCTAAACTAAGAATCAATAAAGGGTTAAACATTAAAACATTGATATCAATTAAAAATGTGTCAATGAAGTGCATCTAGATACCAATAGAAATTCAACATGGATCAATAAATGGTATATGAGATAAACATTCATGAAGAGGAAGACGTTAAGTTAGCTTCCCTACACATATGCATTACATGAAAGAGGGATGACAAGCCCCAATTCACATAACACATATTATGTAATGCATAAGAGGAGATGTGAAGCTCCCCCTACACACGTGTACCACATAAAGAAGAGTTGTCAAGCTCTTCAATACAAGATACACTCAACATGAAATTTATACACATATAGGCAATGTAAATCAAAACTACATATAATTTTCTTAAACAAAAATTTTGAGATACCAATTTAAAAACACTCAATATAAACATCTTGATATTATAAAGAGAAATATGTTCTTTTAAACACATGACACCAATTTGAACCTATATTTTAACATAAAGTAAGGGAGTGTGAATCAAGGACCAATTTAAACGACAAAAATCAAATTTTCTCCCCCTTTATGAAATACCAATTGAAACGATGCATAGACTTGAAATAAGATACCAATTGAAAAATAAATCAATTGAGATAAAGTTAAACTCAAGTTCTAGCATAAACACGATTTGTGAAATCTTATATTTTAAGCACAAATCAAAAACATGTATATGTGTATGAATTAGAATGAGTACCAATCACCAATAGATGATACCAATGGAAAATCATACATACACAATCAACAAATATGAGTATACATAAAGAATCAAATTGATACCAATTGAAAGAGTTCAATGATACCAATTGAAGTAACAATAATAATCATGGTATAACTCATATCACAATAAAAAAAATTCGAACTAGTTAAAATAGAAAGTTTTGTAACTAGTGCGAAATTCTTCAAGCAAGGAATAAATATAAGTCATTTTTCATAAAAGTGAAATCCACATGATAATCAACACTCTATTCAATTAAGTATAAGAAGGTCTCATGAAAACAAAGCATGACCAATTAATAAGTGTGAGTGTACAACTAACATGTGAAAATCAATTATGAAAAATATTTCATTAAGCTCTTTTAATTCCTTTAAACAATAATACTTATCTAAAACAAAAGATCATAGAACTACTTAATCTTCAAGGCATATGTATGGCTAGTATAAACTAAGGTATACATACATATCCAAAATACAAACGAGTCCACAAGGTATATGCATGAAGGCACGTGGCTCAAAAAGGAATGTATATGTATAGGATTAGTTTGAACTAGATGGACATATACATGAAGTAAAACTTAAATATGAAAACACGAAAAACCAATTTTCATAAACTAATTTCATTTCAAGGTATATGTATAAATTGTCAACACAATAAGTATACATACATATCCTAAACACAATTGAGTCCATATATAAGGATTTGCATGAAGGGCAAAAGACTCAAGGATTATACATGTATATCTTAATGTTTTGGCAAAATAAACATATACACGAAATTAAAACTTATATAAATTAAAAAAAATATGAATACAAGTTTAAAATATATGAATCATCAAAACTAGACTATACTCATACAACTAATGGGAACAAATAAGCATTCAACCCAATCATATATAGATTTATTTGTGTCCCACTATATGTATAGGTATATAACTAGTCTTAATGAAGACTAATACTTAAACAAGTCATCAAATCATTAAGCACAAGACAAACACGAATATCATTTTGTTAAAACAAAACACATAAATTCATCAAAATTCTTTTATTTTGTGAACCAACTTCTAGGTATATGTATGATCCATCCAAATCTAACAATATGCATACATATCCCAACCATAAACGAGTCTATTAAAAATATTTGTATTGAAGGCAAAAGACTCATGGGTATACATGTATATTTATTAGGTTTGAATTTAAAATACATATACATGAAGTAGAATCATAAAAATAGGTATGACAAGTATAAATAAAGGAATCATCAAAACTAGCCTATACTTGTGCACATAGTGGGTACAAATGAGCATGAAGGGCAAAACATATATAAGTCAATTTGTTCTCACTAAGTGTACATGTATACATGCAAGTTTTGATAAAATCTACATTTAAACATGTATATACCACATGAAGCACAAAACACATATAAACAACATGATACAACTAAAACATGAAACAAACGTTCATATGATCAATATGTATATGCATATGCATTAGATCTAGGATATACATATTAGATCAAAAGTGAGATCACACAAATATAAATCTACATTGAGCATGGGTGTCTCTAAACAACTAAGCATGTATATCACTAATCTAATGAACATGATATAACATAGTGAACATTAAACAATGACATGCTATAAAACAAATGATATGAACATGTAAACAATAATAAGGAGTTAGGAATTGTTACCAAAGCCTTAGAAGGCAACTTTCCTTGTCTCCAAAACATGGTGGTCCTTTCCACCAAATCTTCTCCCTTGAAAGTGATGCATCCAAAAAGTATTCTTTAAGCATGGAACACATCCACTCCAAGGTGCCAACACTCTCACGTCATGTGAGAGCCCTCACCTACATCAAAAATTGGAGGGGTGGTCTTTGGTACCCATTGTCTTTTGGGTCCATGGGGGTTAGTCCCTTCTCTAACCCAAACATATTTCTTTGCTAAATTTGGAGTATTTAATCTATCATAGCAAAATTTAGCAAGATGGCCTTTTCGACCACAATGTGTACAAGTGTACACATGAGCATACATAGTGTTAGGATGGTGTCCGTGAGGAGCATGTGTATGCCGTGGAGGGTGTGCATGCATGAAGGATGGAACTTGTTTCTTTCGAAGCAAAGTTTCCAACCGTGTATGATTCATAGCACATTGGCTCATAGTGGAGCCCAAACAATCTACCTTCTTCTTAAGCATGGATATATCATTGTTAATCCTAGAAGAAGAGGTACATGTATTAGGTAGTCTAGATGATGAGGCTACACTAGCATGGCAAACATGTGCATCCATCTTATGTTGCAAAACAATATTTTTCTCTAAGCAAATATTTAAATCATTTGAAATGGAAATGATTTTATTTTTCAAAGCAACATTCTCTTTTAAAATAAAATCTACTTTTGAAGTCAAATTTTCATTTTTCTTCAAAAGAACATGGCAATCATTTTTATTTTTCAAAAGTTCATTTTCTTTAAGTGCAAGGTCAAGTTGAGATTTAATGAATCCTTCTCATTAGCAATCTCCTCTTTCTCTTGCAAAACAATATCAAGTCTAGCAATCAAATTTTTGTTTTCATTATTAATGCCTAGACTTTTCTTTTTCAAAATGTTATACTTCTCAATTAATTTTTCACAAACTAATGAAAGTTCTTCATTCAAAGCATGGGGATCAATATAATCATTAGAAGAACTAGCACTATCATCACAATCTAATAGAGTTTCCGATTGTACCTCAAGGGAGTCATTCCCTTGGACCATGAAGCATTGGGAATCGGATTCTCCACTAGATTCCTCTTCCTTTTGGATTTGTTCTTGAAGCCCGGAGGTAGCGGTTGTGGTTGTCAATAAATTCCACACTACAAAAGCGGAATCAATATTAGAAACATGTAAAAGATAATCTTTAGGCAATGTGTTTCTAATAGCCTCTAGGGCTTGTGCATTGGCCCTTATATGAATGAGGTTACCAAGATAGCATTTCTTGGTAGCCGCAAGATAAACATGTAAACCTATGGTTTGTAGGTAAATGGACATCCTAGTCTTCCAAACAAGAATGTTGGAAGCATCATACATAGGTGGGGTCATGAAGTCCATGGTAAACTATATGTGTGCAAATGAACAAATGCAAATGTAGATTAGCAAGCAAATGGATCACTCCTAGGATGTTAAGCCTAATATCAGGAGCACTAGCTCTGATACCAATTGAAATACACCTAGAGGGGGGGTGAATAGGTGAAAGTGCTAATCTAGTGAACTTAATGCAAACTAAGTGTGCTAAATGCGGAAGCTAAAACAATCTTACAAGAACACTTAGTACAATCCAACAAGTGTTGCCGAATTCCCCTTGCGAGGCTCTGGACAAGCACCTCTTGATTCCCCTTGAATGGGTTGAGGTTGCTATATGAAGCTCTTGTTGGATGAGTATAAGTGTTGCACACACACAAGCAATCCAAGCATATACAATATATAACAATATGAATAATATGCAAGGTGCAAATGCAAGCAAGTATGAGTATGCTCAATCCCACGCAAAAATATATGATGCAATGAAAGAATGATGCTTGCACAAATATAAGAGAGTAAAGTTGAGAGTAATTGGATCAATCGCAAACACACAAATTTGTTTCGAGGTTCGAGCCCCTAGCTCTACTTCCCCGCCTACACCACCGTGTAGGATTTCTAATCCACTAAAGGAGCCCCTAACTCCTCTCTCAACTTACAATGCCACCGAGGCAATACAACACACAATCCACCTCTACCGAAGAGGGATACGGCCCGTAGCCAACCACAACAAATGCCTCTCCTTAAGAGGCTCACAAACCAATCACCCGATCACCTCTACCGAAGAGGGATTCACAAATAAAAGGGTGATTACAACTCAAGAGGTTTACAACAACAACCTCAAACACTTCTCTTTTCTTTCTCTTTTCTTTTCTCTTTTTCTTTTCCACAAAAACAAAGATCCTAATAGTTTAGGATAGAAGATAGCTCAAGTGTGGAAACTAGGTGTTTTTGGAAAACAAGCAACAAAGAAAAACACTTGGGAAATTCTTATAAAAGATGGAGAATGAAAACCAATACAAATATCCCAAATTCCTATTTCTTTGATTTTTCCAAAAGCCCAAAACAATAAAGATTAGAAGTATAAAGCCCAAAAACTCCTTTTAAAACTCTTTTAAAACACTTCAGAAACTGCAATTTTTCTCTTGTGAAAACCTTGGCCAAAATCCCAAAGGAATGGGTTTATATAGGCCAAAACAGAAAACTAGCCGTTAGGCTGATGTGACAATTTAGACAGCCACCGGTCGACCGGCCCGGTCGACCGGCAACGATCGAAAATATGACCGTTGGGGCTTCGGTCGACTGCCAGTCGACCGACCAACAAGGAGGAAACACAGTTTCCTTCTATCGGTCGACCGACCCAGTCGACCGAAAAGATACAGAGAGCAGACTCTCTATATCGGTCGACTGGGTCCGTGACCCGGTCGACCGACGGATATGCACAGCCTGTGCATATCCGGACACAGCAGCCGGTCGACTGTCCCGGTCGACCGGTCTGCCTGAAATACAGTTTTTCTGGGCAGATTTTTGAGATAGAAAATTTGTAAAAAATCTTTTAACAGTTCTAAAAAATCCACAAAAATATGTTTTATCATTTTACTTGAAAACTAAACTTGTGATAAAATTTCAAGACATATATCAATCATATCAATTCATTTTTGTGTCCTGCCAATTTTATCATAAATAAAACTTGTATTTTTATCAAACTAGATTTTTCCAAAACATGAATAGGAATGTCAAAATAAGTTTGTCTATAAGTTAAGCATGTATGTATAACTAGAAAACATCTACTATACATATAAATCATGAAAACTTGTTTTGATCCAACTATTCATAAAATCACACATTAAAACATAAAACGTGTGTGTTTGTGCACTTGAGCATATCAACTAAACTAAGCTTTACAAATGGATCTAAAACACACTAAACTAAACTAGGATACCTAAGTCTTCTCTTGATGATCTCCATCTTCAAGTAGACTTGCTCCCAAACGCGATCCACCGAGTGCAAAGGGTATGATCTTTAAGCTTTGGCACCGGAATCACCATGATAAGCTTCCAAACACCTTGTTGAAGCTATCTCCCAAACTAATATCTTGCTAATGATCTGAAACTTAGAAACACAAGAATATTAGTAAACATAACTACATGAGTGTTGATCATCATCAAAACTAGAGTGGAAGGCTATTGGGCCAACAGGGGCATCATATTCTTTTGAGTAATACGACCCATCATTTGACATCTATCACAAAGCTTGCAAAAGGTAAAGGCATCCTTAAAGAGAGTGGGCCAGTAGAATCCACTCTGGAGCACTTTTTCCGCAGTTTTTCGTGGACCAAAGTGTCCACCGCAAGCTAACTTGTAACAGAATGTCAAAACGCTCTGGTGTTCATCCTCCGGAAGGCATCTGCGTATAATTTGGTCAGGACAGTACTTGAATAAATACGGTTCATCCCAAAAGAAGAGCCGCATTTGTCTCAGAAAACGGTGTTTGTCTTGTCCTGACCAATGGGAAGGAATTTGCTCGGTAGCAAGGTAGTTTACTATATCAGCATACCAGGGCTCTCCACTTATCACAAAGATGTGCTCATCAGGAAAGTCTTCATTAATCGGTATTTTCTCATGAGGAGCGTTCGGAATTCTTGACAAATGATCCGCAACCACGTTCTCAACGCCCTTTTTATCTTTTATCTCCAAGTCAAACTCTTGCAAAAGAAGGATCCATCGAATCAATCTTGCCTTTGCGTCCTTCTTTTGCATCAAGTACCTCAGGGCGGAGTGATCAGTAAAAATTATGGTCCTAGACCCTAGCAGATATTGGCGGAACTTCTCTAACGCAAAAACGACTGCCAAAAATTCTTTTTCAGTGGTCGTGTAATTCAGTTGGGCATCGTTTAGCGTTCTGCTAGCATAGTATATTACGTGCTGCCTATTTTCAATACGCTGTCCTAAAACAGCGCCTATCGCAAAGTCAGAGGCATCGCACATAATTTCAAATGGCTTGGTCCAGTCCGGTGCAGATATGATCGGCGCAGAGACAAGTCTATTCTTTAGCTCTTTCCACGATTTTCGACATTCTTCATCAAAGATATAGGGTACGTCTTTTCCTAAGAGATTTGTCAAAGGTCTTGCAATATTGCTAAACCCTTGAATGAATCTCCTATAGAAGCCCGCGTGCCCTAAGAAAGATCTAATGTCTTTTAAACATTGCGGTTCAGTGAGCTTGGTGATAACTTCCACCTTAGACTTGTCTACCTCGATTCCAATGCTTGATATCTTGTGTCCTAGTACAATTCCGTGCTTGACCATGAAATGACACTTTTCCCAATTAAGTGTCAAATTCTTTTCCGTGCATCGTTGTAAAACCAGCTTTAGGTGGTACAAGCACTGCTCAAATGTATCCCCATATATTGAAAAGTCATCCATAAAGATTTCCAAAAATTTCTCCACCATGTCCGAGAACAGGCTCAACATGCAACGTTGAAACGTTGCTGGAGCATTGCAAAGACCGAAGGGCATCCTACGGTATGCAAACGTTCCAAACGGACAGGTGAAGGTAGTCTTTTCCTGGTCCTCGGGAGCAATTGGGATCTGATTATATCCTGAATATCCATCCAGGAAACAATAATACTCATGCCCCGCCAATCTCTCCAGCATCTGATCAATAAATGGAAGAGGAAAGTGGTCTTTACGTGTGGCACTATTCAGTTTCCTGTAATCAATACAAACTCGAATCTTCGTTGGAAGACGTGTTTGTATTAATTCCTTATTCTCATTCTCCACAACAGTAAAGCCAGCTTTCTTAGGCACAGCGTGGACCGGACTCACCCATTGACTATCGGATATGGGATATATGATCCCATTGTCTAAGAGTTTCAGAATCTCCGATCTAACAGCTTCTTGCATTATTGGGTTAAGTCGACGCTGTGGGTCTCTTTTAGGCTTGGCCTCTTCCGTCAAGTGAATTCTATGTTGGACAATGGAAGGACTAATCCCCTTAATATCAGCCATGGTCCAACCAATGGCTTCTCTATTTTCCCTAAGCACAGTCAAAAGGTCCTCTTCTTGTTGTTCCGTAAGATTAGATGCAATGATTACCGGAAAGGATTCCTTCTCACCTAAGTACTTGTACTTGAGATGGGTGGGAAGAGCCTTAAGCTCAGAAGAAGGGACTGGATCTATAACAGGTTGCTCATGGTGCAAAGGAAGAATAGAAGTGGAATTAGTAGTCCTTTCAATATCTGATCCAACAATCTGATCAAGAGTTAGGTCGTCAGATTCTAACTCAAATTCTTCTTCAGATTCATATTCCATCTCCTCCACATGTTCGCTCGTTAGTCCTTCTATTAAGTTCACATCAAAAGAGTCATTCTCCACATCCCTTGGCTGCTTCCCCAGATGGAAGACATTCACCTCCTTCGTCATATCTCCGAACGTCAACCGCATTGATCCATTTCGACAATTTATGATAGCGTTTGCGGTTGCTAAGAAAGGACGTCCGAGAATGACAGGTGTTTGCGCTCTGTGATTATGTATGGGTTGTGTTTCAAGAATAACAAAGTCAATGGGGTAAATGAATTCCCCCACCCGTATTAAAACATCCGTAATTTCCCCCTTGGGAATCTTAACAGAGCGATCAGCCAGCTGAATTGTCATTTGGGTTGGACGAAGGTTGCCCAACCCTAACTGCTGGTACACGGAAAAAGGGAGAAGATTGATGCTAGCGCCCAAGTCTAGCAAAGCCCTATTTACTGTGGTCTGCCCTATGATACAAGAGATGGTAGGGCTCCCTGGATCCTTGTACTTCACAGGGATTGGACCATTAAGCAATTCACTCAGGTTGGAAGCCAAAAAGACTTTCTTAGGGACATTTGCCTTTCTTTTCTTAGTACACATTTCTTTCAGAAACTTGGCGTATGATGGGACCTGTTGAATAGCATCTAAGAGAGGGACATTGATCTGTACTTGATTAAATATCTCTCTTATCTTCTCCATGTGAGCATTATTCTTATGATTTATAAGCCTATTTGGGAATGGGGCCACAGGCTTATAAATTTGCTCATCAATTTTCCCTTTTCCTTTTGACTGGGATGTGGAAGGTTGTGAACTTGATGAAGGATTATCTTGCACAGGTTGAACTGGAACAGAGGTTGATGGTTTTGACACAGATTTTGGAACAAATTTTGGAGACTGATTTGAGACCTTGTTGTCTACATGTTTTCCAGACCTAAGGATGTGAATGGCTTGACATTGGCTTTGGCTAGGTCCTAGGTCTTCGACTTCATGCAGAGGAAAATGGGCTCTGGGATTAGGCACAGGTTGGCTAGGCAGCATTCCTTTTTGTCTTTCAGTCAAGGAATTAGCCAACTGTCCTATTTGGATTTGCAGTTTATTCATATCCTGCTGCTGATTGTTCATCATTGCAGCTTGGGTTTTAGACAAAGTCTCAATCATTTTCTCCAACTCAGAGATTTTCTTATCTGAAGGATTGGGTGGTGGATGATTCTGGTATTGGGGCTGATAATTTTCTTGATATGGCACAGGATTTTGGTATGTTTGGAATCTGGGTGGACTCTGATATGAATTAACATTTGGTGGGTAAGTCGGAGGATATGCCTGAGCAGGATATTGTTGATGTGGAAATGGTTGTCTTGGCTGCTCATGACCAGACTGACTCCAAGAGAAGTTAGGATGGTTACGCCACCCTGGATTGTAGGTCCTGGAGTAAGGATTGTATGAAGGTCTGGTATACGCGGCATTTGTACTCTCCTGATAGCTTTGAGAATGATACACTGGACACTCTTCCAACACATGAGTTAAATCATGACAGTAAGTACAACCCGGGTGGACCATAGGTGCCACAGGTGGTGGGCTGGTCACTCGTGATGGGTTGACCTGATTAACAGAATTTTTCCGGGATTCTAGCAATTCAATCCTCTTCATCAGCTGTGTAATCTTAGCTTCTGCAGCTATAGATGATCCTATCGAGTGTAAACCAGTTCTGAAAGTGGTTGGTGTAGGTTTCTCAGGGCAAGATTCCCACTGGAGAGTTTTCTCTGCTAGAGCCTCAAAAAGATCCCAACCCTGGTCTTCATCCTTTTTAAGAAATTCTCCTTGACACATTGTCTCAAGGAGCGTCTTAGTCTGATAGTCAAGCCCATCATAGATAATCTGGCATTGGCGCCATTTCTCTATACCATGATGGGGACACAGGGCTACTAGGTCCTTAAAGCGCTCAAAGTACTTCCAGAATGGCTCATTGGGTTCTTGTTTGAATTGCATTATATTTTTGCGCATGAGGGCTGTCTTATGGATTGGGTAGAATTTTTTAAGGAAGACCTTAACGAAATCATCCCATGAAGAGATAGAGCTGACAGGAAGACTGTACAGCCACTTCTTTGCAATATCCTTTAATGCAAATGGGACGAATCTAAGTCTTACAGCATCCTCTGTCAACTGGGAAATCCTCATCATGAGGCAGACTTCTTCAAACTCTCGTATGAAGATATAAGCATCTTCAGACTCTAATCCATGAAATCGTGGAAGAGTGTTTATAAACTGGGGTTTCAACTCAAAATTGTTTCCATTAGTGTCCGAGAGGAGAATACAAGAAGGAAGTGATGTGCGGATAGGATAGAACTTGTCCTGCAACGATACGTTGTTCGTCATGATTGTGTCGAGTGGTGGTGTATGTGGCAGTGTAGATGTTCTCACTAGCCTAGCAGAAATTGGTTCCCGATACCACTCTCGCATACAAATATACAATCAACGTGCACCTTTCACACAGTCGAAAAATGAAAAATAACAATCAAGAAAAAGAAAAAATCAATCCAAGCTTCTAGGTTCCCTGAATCTAGACGACTCCTAACTTTAGATCGTCCACAGGAGGTTTGGCGCAGACCGTGACTATAAGCGAATCAGCCAGGAAAGGTCAAAGTTGTTGGGAGGTTTTCCGTCCGAAGACGTTCCTTAATTAAGTAACCAACAACCTTCAGGCTTTCGGCCCTTAACCCCTTTCCTAGACACTGATTATACAGAAGTCACTTTCCAACACTTTTCCCCCTTAGGAAAATCTCCTAAGTGAGTCCGGATGTCCCTAGGGGCCAACGTCTAGCAATTTTTAATTAGAAGCTTAGGATAGTGAAAGCGTGGGGAAATGGTTTATGGGCTAAGGAAGGGGTGATGAAATCCCCACCTTATCTTTGTTATGGGTTTTGCCCTTAGAGTTGATTCGTGCAAGTGTACGATGTAAACAAACAAGGATCACCCAAAGCTTAATTAAATCAAACAAGAGTGAGTCCTAGTCTATATGCAATGCTTTACGTACCTTGTCCCCCGCACTCTTCAACAGTAAATGTAAAGTAATTGAAAGACTCGTGCCTATAATGCAAGATGTCTAAACAATTTTTAACAATTAACACCAAATCTTTTACTGTTGATTAGCAAATATCAGGTGAAGAATACAAGATTTAAGATATATGAGCAGCAGTATTTTGCAGAGAGCAAAGCCCTGCAGAAAACAGGTTAGTAGTGAACTCCTCTATGCCGCGTTTCCACGGCAAAATCCAGGAAAACGCGGCACTTTGGAGGGATCCTGGTCTCTGCTTTCGAGAGCAGAGGCCCAGGTCCACTTATATGATTCTGCTGTGCAAAGTTTTCTGAATCTTCAACCTGTACCTGCAACAGAGAAGATATATCGTTTAGTTTCTCACTTGTAAAAATACCGTTGCTCTCCCCGGCAACGGCGCCAAAAATTGATCGGTAAAAACTAGGTACAATGAAGTTCTTGCACAAAAATTAGGTGTGAAAGAAATGGTTAATGGTTTAGAGTTCACCTTTGATCTTGTTTACTTTGATTATGAGATTATTATACCTTGTTCCAATCTTTCGTTATAGCAAGTAGCTATATCGAGTCGTACCACAAGGAGAGCAAGCGTAGAAGCTTCACGATACTAGTGAGACAAAGAAACGATACCTCTTCTTTGTTAATTACACAAGAGCAATATACAAGAAGTTGTGGATTGGTGGTGCATTGTGAAAAAGAAGTGAAGTGAATGAAGTGTGATGAAGTAAAGAAAAGATAAGAATGCTAGAATAAGATGTATAAACTCTTTTGATTAAAAAGATGCATGGCTAGCATTACTACACCTTCTTGCTAACATACTAACTCTATTGTTGATTGCAAGATTGCCTCATCAAGAATCATAGGCAATTTAATATAGCTTGCATGTGTAGTATTCCTTCTTGAAGACTAGAGTTCCTTTTAGTTAGTTAGCTAGAATCCTCTTCTTGAATCTTAGGTCCTTTTACTAGATGAACATTGAGGAACTATAGGCATGATACTCATTTAGTGCAAAGGTAGAAGAATCAAACTCTTTTGTACATTCAAAGCTTAACTACAAAATTAGCTTGAAGTACTTGAGTTGATCTTGCTACACAAGTGACACAACCATGGTAATCCATCCTTTTGATCCAATCAAAGACTCTTTATAAGAGACACACAATTCATCTAGAGATCTAGCAAGCAATCACCAAAGGATACATCCAAACTTCATTGGAATTTACAAGAAACATGAAATTATGCAAGCATTGAAGTTTACAATCAATCAAGAGCTAGTAGTAGCTAGGTGAGTCTTAGCTAGCCATGCATTCAAGAAATTAGCCCTCCATTACACTAACAAACAAGCTATAATTCTCCATGAAAGTAAAGATCTAATCAATTAAACTAAAGCTAGAATTAAATGCAAGAAATTAAAGCATAAGAAAAGAAAGCATACTCAATTCTAGTAAAGAGAAGATGAGAGCTCCATTGAATCTTTGCTTCAAGATTGTCACAAGTCTTGATTACAAACTCTCAAAGTGAAGAACTCTCTCTCAATTTAGGCTAGAAATCAAGGAGGAAGGAGAAGAGAACTAGAAACCTAAAACAAAAATTACACAAATCCAAAATTTTCTCTCTCTCTTCACTAGCTTCGTGCACAGACCCTTGGCCAGCTATTTATAGGCAAATTTGAGAAGTCTCTGGAATCTTGACCGTTGGCACGAAATCCGAGGCTCAACGGCCCTCAGATTGCCGCGGATTGCCGCGGATCTGCCGCCAGATCTGGGCCGTTGGCTCGGATCTTTCTGGTGAGATCTGGTGGTTAGGTCGTTGGCCACGTGGGATGGTTGGATTCTCCACTTGGCGCGCAGATCTTGGTGAGATCTGATTTGATCTTTTGGCTAATTATGAATTAACCCCCTTAATTATTACTAATTAAGGTAGTTAATTACTTCTCTTCTTTAAAGTGGAGATCTGCAAAATTAGAGAAAACATGGGTTAAAAATCATATTTAATATACAATATGCAAAGTATAAAGGTGGTATAAAATGCAAATATGTGTAACAATCAACAATCAAATCAAGATGTATCCGGATGACAAAAAGCATACATCATTCAGAATACCATTGGGAGTATACTATTACACAGTAATGCCATTCAATTGAAGAATGCGGGTGCAACTTACCAATGTGCAATGGTCATAATTTTTTGTGATTATTTATGGAAAATGGGGGAGTGCTATGTCGATTATATTGCAGTTAAAAGTCACATCAAAAGCAACCATCTCGGTTCTAAGAACTGTGTTCGATATCATGAGGGCTCACCAGCTAAAGATGAACCTAACCAAGTCATTCTTGGAAGTACCAAGTGGTAAGTTCCTTGAATTTATTATCACATTCAAAAAAATTCACCTTGACCTTGATAAAGTCAAGGCCATTCAGAGTATGCAACCTCCGAAAACCCTCAAAGAGCTCAGAGGTCTATAAGGCAGACTTGCCTACATCCGAAGATTCATTGTAAATCTTTCGGGTCGTTACCTATCATTCACACGGTTAATGAAGAAGGGCATCTCCTTCGTATAGGTTGAAGCTTGCCAAAAAGTTTTTGAGGATATCAAGGAGTACCTCATTGAGCCTCTGATCCTGATGGCTCCCATTTCAGAAAAATTATTCTTACTCTATGCAAGCTATTGACCATTTTTTAGGCGCTCTGGTACAGAAGAACGATGAAGGTTTCGAGTAGGCCATCTACTGTCTGATCAAAATTCTAATCGGAGCCGAATCTCGATACAACTCTGTCGAGAAGGAGTGTCTAACTCTTATCTTCACTATTCAAAAGACACAACATTACTTAGTTGGCCAAACTATACGTGTCATTTCAAGAGTCAACCCCTTGCGTATTCTTATGACGAAGCCAGGGTCCTTAAACTCTAGATTGGTTAATTGGGCTATCTGCTATCTCAATACGACCTGACTTTTGTCCCCCAAATGGTGGTCAAAGATCAAGCTCTCGTAGATTTTCTAACAGCTCATCCAGTCTCAAAAACTTCAAAACTACATGTAGGCATTCCAGTCGAGGTTATCAAAGCCAATAAACCTCAGGAGATGATGTATGGAAGTTGTTCTTTGACGGTGCATCAAAAATAGGCCCTAAAGGCAAGATAATTGCTGGAGTGGGGGTGGTATTTATCTCGCCGAAGAGTCATGTTCTTCCTCGTGCATTCTCATTTATGGAATCCTGCTTCAACAACGAAGCTGAGTACAATGGTTTGCTCATTGGCCTCCAGCTCGCTCAACAAATGGGGTTATAATACCTTGAAGTTTATATTGACTCTAAATTGTTTGTCAATTAAATCAAAAGAGGGTTTGAGATTTATCATGAAGACCTGATATTTTATCACCATGCAGCCATTAAGTTGGCCAACTAATTTGATGACTTCTACATTAGCCATGTGTCTCGCGTTTAAAATACAAAGGCAGAAATTTTAGCTGCGCTCGCAGCTACATTTGCCCTGCCAGCTGATACCACTTATCGTCTTATGGTGGCCACTCATCATCTCTTTTGTCTGAAGTATGGTTTAGAGGTTAGAGAAGTTCATATAACCTCTTCAAACTTTGAACCGAGTGATTGGCGATTCTCAATTATCGACTATACCTTTCATGGCATACTGCTCGATTATCGACTGCCTAGCAAGGAAGCAGCTTTTATTCAATAAAGATCTCCACATTTTTACTATGATGCAGTGGTAAAGACACTGTACCACCATTCATAAGGTGGTATATTTTTTCACTGCCTATTCAGTTTGGTGGCACGAGAAGTACTTAAAGAGGTCCACAATGGCAAATGTGGCGCTCATCAACCAGGTCCGAAGCTTAAAGACCGACTGCACCGACTTGCTCTATTTTTGACCAATCATGATCGTCGATACAGTTGAATATGCAAGAAGGTGTAAGGTCTATCAAATCCATGCGGATTTCATACACCAACCCCTGAAGCTACTCCACCACACAGTCGCTTCATGGTCGTTCAAAATGTGGGGAATCGATGTTATAGGACCTATCAGTCCTCCATCAGCGAAAGGTCATCAGTTCATCCTTTCAATAACTAATTATTTCTCAAATGGGCGGAAGCTGCATCGCTCATTGAAGTTAAAACCACTAATGTGGTCAACTTCATCTAACACCATATCGTTCATCGATTTGGTGTCCCCAGGCGGGTCTTCCACGATAATAGTCCCCAATTTACAAGACAATCGTTCTATCGATTTGCGATAAGTACAAATTTAAAATATGACTTCAACTACTTACAACCCTGCCGCCAATAGGTTAGCAGAGGCATTCAATAAGAAAATCATCAGGCTTCTCAAAAAGTTCATTTTAATGAGCAAACGAGATTGGAATGAGAAGCTCATCGAATGTCTTTAGGGCTACCGATGATGATCTAAATTCCTACAGCTAATACGCTTTTTTCTCTAATTTTACGGGGGTGAAGCAATCATACCTTTAGAGATACAAATGCCATCACTTCGTATTGCTCTGAAAACCAAGATGATAGAAGGAGATAATGATCGACTACATCTCCAAGAGTTAGAAGCGCTGGATGAGAAGCGACTACAAGCTCAACATCGCTTCGAGTTGTATTAAGCCTGAATCTCAAAAGCCTTCAATAAAAAGGTCAAAGAGAGAATATTCCAGAAAGAAGATTTAATCTTAGCTGTTAGGTGACCAATGTTCATGACACATAAGACCAAAGTCAAATTTTTAGCTCAACTGAGAAGACCTTTTATGATAGATACAGTCTACTCCAACAGAGCCTACCGCCTTGCAAATTCGAATGACGACATGCTCCTAATGCAGATTAATGGAAAGTTCTTGAAGAAGTGCTATTCATGATCATGTTTAACACCATATCTCTGATCAAAGAAGTACTGTACATCACCATATTAACAATAAACATCTAGTCATTAAGACACACTTGTCCGACTGTTTCTTCTCCCTCAAGAAATCTCTTTCCCCAAGCAGGATCGACTTCATCTCTGTTTTTTCTACGACTTTGATCGACATCAAGCTGATCGAATATCTGAAGACATTATAATGCACGATGTTAACATTAAAGAAAATACAAAGGCAAAATTTTTATTTTAGCCTTGTCACTCTTCTCATTTGGAAGAATAAGTCATATTTTGAAGTCAAGCATGCTTAAATAACAGTTTTAGGCACTTTTCTTCCTGATCATTCCTCTTGATCCAAAAGGATGATGACCTTTTCATATGTAATAGTGACATATCTCCAATCACCCCTTCACCTCTGTCATTCGGCGAGTCACGATTCGGCCTCAGACCTCAATCGAGCCGAATTCATTGAAAAAGGTTCATGACGCATCTCTGTAGGACCTTTCCAGTGTTTCTATATTCATATCTGGATTCAGTGATCAACTGCAAACCTAAATCTTGGCTATGACAAACTAAAGTAAAGCTCCACGAGAAATCTCAACTTATTCGATAAATTCTCCGTAAAGCTCATATTCCATGCCTCGACTTGACGACCGACCGAGAACCAAAATCTTGATTAGGTTACACTTCATAGAGAATTTTGACTTACTCGACAAATTTCCTGTGAAGTTTATTCTTAACTCTTTAACCCCCAGTGAAATTTTAGAAGTCACCAGTAAAATGCAGAGATATTCGCTTCAAATGACACGATCTGAAGCCTTCGGTGAATAACGCTAGAGGAAAATATTGGTTTCTAAGCCCAATATAAAATTCTCGATAACTCGTCATGCTGAGAGGAATGGCATGACTAGCCGACTCAAATGATAGTTGATAAAGACAAATTAAATTTGTTGATAGCTGAGGATTTGCTAATAATGCTGACCCGATCCCATTTTGATTCTTCCAGAATCTAAAGCCTGCGGTAAATAAGACCAACGAAAAATATTAGCTTCTAAGCGTAATATAAAGTACTTGATAACTCATCATACTGAGGTGAATAGTATGGTAACCGAACTTAAATGATAGTTGGTAAAGGCAAACCAAATCCATTGATAGCTGAGGATTTGCTAAAAATCCTAAGGGACCTGATCCCATTTTATTCCTCCAGAATCCTTTATCAATTCTCTTTCATGGAATGATGGATCCACAAAGCGAACAAGTCATGTTAAAACTTTCACCTCTGACTTTTTCATATGTAATGGCAGCATGCTTTCAGTCGCACTCTCCTCTTTTTGATTAATCGAGGCTCGACTTCACAACCCGTACATTGAGATATTCAGATAAACTGACTAAACGAATTTATTTGATGACTTATCAAGCCGAACGCATTGAAGAAGGTTTGAAATGAATCTTTGCAAAACTTTTCTGGTGTCTCCATATTTATTCCAAGGTGTGGCAACTGATCGCTCAATCGAGAGCTGAGATAAAGTCCCCTAAGAATAGGTGGAATCTCTTTATCAAACTTTCCTCAGAGTGTACAAATGATTATTCCCTTCAGTGAGAATTCAATTTAGTCGTCATGTTAATGATTATCTTTGATGACTTTTAGGAGTATTATTCTCCTATTCCCCTCAACCGAATTATTCTGTTCTCTAACAAGTTTTAGGAGCATTGTTTTCTAATCCCTAACGGAATTCTCTAGCAATATTCCTACATTTGCAGGGAACAGCCAATTCCACCAAAATTTCCTACCATTTCCCTTCCATAGAATAGTAGGATCACATAAAGCTGTAATTGTTTTCTCAATGAAATGAATTACAGGTCGAGCCTGTCATATTAACATTAAAGCTCTGATAGTAAAAACTCCAACGTATCCCTAGCAAATCAGAACTCCAATTGTCATTCTTCTCAATAGAATGACAAGTCTACTCAAATTGTGTAAGCCGCAAAGCTAAATCTCTGTCATGTTAACATTATACCTTTGACAGCTTTCTCTCAAAGCTCACTGGGAATGATCATTTCTCTACCCCCAGTAGAGTTTTTCTTTCCCCATGAAATCTCTGTGAAGTCGCTAATGTCACAGACTTCTCAAGCATTTGTTCACTCTTTAGTGGACCTTTTTTAGTCCTTCATGGGCTTTCAAGTTGTCATATTAATGATTATCTCTGATAATTTTTAGGAGTGTTGCCTCCTACCTTTCCCAGCTTGATTGTCACGTTAATGATTACATCTGACAACTCTTTTCAAATTCCCAACGGAATCTTTTTAGAGTCACTAATGTCACGTTAATGATTACTTCTGACAACCTTTTAAAAAATTCCCTACAGAATCTTAAGGAATGCTAATTTCCTATTCAAATCCTCATGGGATCTCTACTCCCCAGCGAGGCTTGCAATTGTTATGTTAATGATTCCCTCTGGCAGTTTTCCTATCATATCTCCAAGGAACGGGATTCCACGCAACAAAGTCCCAAGTGGATTCTTTGCAGCCTGATAATGGCTAACTCTCAAATCCCTATTATGTTAATACTTACCTCTGAACTGTAGATCCAGATTCAAGCTATTATATCTGTAAGAGATCACTAAACAGCCAAATCGGTAAATTCTTTATTCCATCCCAGGATTAGCAATTCTTGCTATTACATTCGGTAACTCTAAGTCGGTCACGTCTAGCTTATCACCCCTGAATTGACGAGTGTCCGGATTCTATCCTTTAGTCCAGTAGGGACTCTTCTTTCTTACCGTCACGTCCAGTTCGTCACTTCTGAATGGTATAATTCTGATCTTGGTAGCTTCTCAGTTGGTTATGTGCAGTCAATCACCTCTGAACCGACAGATAGCCAAGTCTCATCTCTTAGTCTGATAAGGACTTCTCTTTTATCGTCATATCCAGTCTATCACCTCTGAATGGTAGGGATCTGAATTCAGTAATTCTCAATCAGTTATGTCTAGTTTGCCACCTCTGAACTGATTGATGACCAAATTTCATCCTTTAGTCCTTTATGAACTTTTTTTGCTGGCAAGTTAGTCAATCACCTCTGAACAGTAAGGGCTCTGAGTTTGATGGTTTCTCAATCTGTTATGTTCAGTCAATCACCTTTGAATCGACAGATAGTCAAATCTCATCCTCCAGTCTGGTGTGGACTTCTTTTTGTCGTTATGTCCATTTTATCACCTATGTACGATAAAATTATGAGTTTGATAATTTCTAATCAGTTAGTCCAGTTTGTCACCTCTGAACTGACGGATTCTAGATCTCACTCTCGATCCAGTAGGGACTATCTCACCGCTGTTATGTCCATGTTGCCACCTCTGAATAGACAGATCACTAAGTTCCATTTATTCTTTCCTTATTCCTAATGAATTTTGTTTCAGCCTATCAAAATCATAACCAACTTTTGGTAGTCAGTTTGTTAACTAATTCTGTTATATTTTCTACCTCTGAATAGATTAGTTATATTTATTCACTCTTCCTGGAGCTTCCTGGAGCTAAAGTCATGGAGTTCCATCTCTATTTTTAGTCCTTTCGAGGACTAACTTGTTAATTTTCTTTAGGGAGAATTTAAAAAAGCGAAGAAAGGAGAGAAAGACACCAGACAATCATTGCTAAAAAACCGATTTCATTAATAAAATAATACAAAAAAGGAGATATAGAGGTGTTGTAAACTCAAGATTGTCTCTTATAGGATGTGATCTTTGCCTTAAGAGCAGACAACTTGTTATCTCTCTCTTCTTCGGCCTTCAGCATGGCCTGCGACTTCAACTTCTCCCATTTAAATGCGGTCATTTTCTTCAAGCTGTTGGCTCAAAAGCCCATCACTCTAGTTTTGATGATGACTAACTCAAGTAATTATAGTACTAGTGATCTTGTTGTGTTTAACTTTCAGATATTGATCAAGATCTTAGTTGGTGCTTAGTTTTTTTGAAGCTAACACATGGTGATTTAGGAGTTCAAGCTTATAGAAAAAATCTAGCACTCAAGATGGAGTCTAGTTTGGAGAATCAAGTTTGGATCGAGTTTACTTGGGGAAGAAAATCTACAATGAAGACTTTTCTAGAGTTTGTGAGTTTAGATTTCTTGTAAAGAATAGATTAGTTTTTATTGCCCAAGCTTACACACATATACACAAAAGTTTAGTTTCAGTTTAACCAGTTTATATTTCGTATTTTGCTTTTCATCAAAAATAAGTTCATATCATTTTGTTTGTGTATTCATACACTATTGAGTTTCAAATATGTTTGAATAACTTGTTTTTGTATTTATGGAGTTTTAAAAATACTAGTTTTCATTTAAAAGTTAAGTTTTTGAAAAATATGGTTTTGATTTCATGATTGATTTTCTATATCTCAAAAACTAGTTCACATGTTTATAATATGTGATGGTCTTTCATCACATATATCTGTGCTCTATTATTTTTACATGAACTTATTTTTAAAGAATTTATAGAGATTTATTAGATTTAAAAAGATGTTCAAAATATTTCAAAATACTATTTCTGGTATATTGCCGGTCCACGAATGGTAGTAACGGTCGACCACACAGTCAACCGACATGCACCAACGTGCACAGCTTATGAGAGTTAAGAGATCGGCCGACCGACCTGTAAACCAACTGTCCCTGTAGAATTCTCGGGTTTCATTGGTCGACCGGCTGGTCGATCGACAATCCCTAATGATAAAAAATCTGACCATTTTTGAACCTAACAGCTAGTTTTTGTTTTGGCTTATATAAATGGGGTTTTGGCTAGATTTTCAAGAAGATTTTGAAGAGCAATATTTCTTACATTCTACAAAGTTTTTAAGCAAAGTTTTTAAAGAGGTTTCGAGCTCAAATCCATATTTCTATTTGGTTTCAAAAGTTTTAGAAAATAAAAAAAAACAAGTTTTTGGAATTTCTAGTTTCAAGTTTAAAATTTCTATATCATTAAAGAAGTTTTTTCCAAGTTTTTTTTTTTGTGTTTTCATTTTCAAAATCTTTGTTTTCTCACAAGATTGAGCTATTAATTGCAAAATTTATCCTCTAAGATCTTGTATTGTGAGAGGTGTTGTTTGTAATCTTTGTGATCACCATATTTTGTAACCACTCTTTTGCTTTGTGCTTTACTTTGTGCCTTTCCTCTTGTATAGAGGTGATTGCTTTGTACATAAGCTTTATGCCTTGGCTTTGTACCTCCTCTTGTGTAGTGAATTGGGTTTATATCTTTTGTGGAGTTTCTTGGTGAAGATAATAGAAATTCCTCACGCAGTGAAGGCGAGGACGTAGGGCTTGTGATTAAACCTCGAAATATATGTTTGTGTTTGTGTTTGGCTATCTCTCTAAACTCTACTCCCTTTATATCTCACATTGCTATTATTGTTCATCTATACATGCTTGATATTGTGATTACATTTGTATCATTTCAAGAAAGCTATTGAAGCACCTCAACTCTTAATCTAGAGAAATCTTGAAGAGAAGTTCTAAAGCCATTCACGGGAATTCGGCTTCACTCTTTAGATATCACTTGTATCTAATTTTGTTAGTACAAAAGTTTTTAATTCCGCATTATTTATCACTTTAGATTAGCACTACACCTATTCACTCCCTCTAAGTGTACTTTCAATTGGTATAAGAGCTAGTGCTCCTGATATTCGGTTTAACAACCTAAAAGTGATCCTATATTTGCTAATCACATATTTTTTTTGCACATTCATATTTGTTTTGACACTCGTGGATTATCTTACTCCACCTATATTTGATGTTTCTAATATTGACATGTGAGAATTTAAAATGATTTCATATCTTAAAACCGTAAGATTACATGTTTATTTTGCCACCACTAAGAAATCGTATATTGAAAATGGTAAATACTTAGAGGGTAATGCACAAGTCACGATTGCACTAAAGCAAATACTTAGCAATACTTATCTTTCTATAGTTTCTCATTAAGATTTCGCTTTTATAGTGCGGAACATATTGATCTCTCTTGAAGGACAAGATTCAAATAACTTGGAAAGAAAATCTAGTGTAAATTTTGACCAAGCTTGCTTCGTGGTCCAAGGACTCTCTTGAGGCAAATTCGGATCCAACATTGATGACTGTGCAAGCACATCTAATGATGATATGTCTAGTGAGGATGCACATATGTTTAATGATGAGCTTTCTTTGTTTTGTGAAAATTTACTCGCAAAATATAAATTGTTGAATAAAGGTTTATAATTGAAAAGAAAAATGATTCTTGGTCTTCAAAATTAGATTATGTTATGAAAGAAAAATAAGAAATTTCAAAAGAGGAGGATATTGTTTTAAAAGAAAATGAGCTTTTATCTTCAAAATTTGATTTCGTTTTAAATGAAAAGGAAGTTATTTTGAATGAAAATGTTTCTTTGAAAAATCAAATTGTTTTGATTTCAAAGAAAAAAATATTCTTTGAAAAATATTTTGATTCAAAAAGAAAAGATTTATTCTTCAAAAGAAAAGATTTTTTGTTACTCATGCTCATGATGTTTCTTCTTTGAATGTTGAAAATGAGATTTGTACTTTGAAGAAGAATAATTGTTTGGGCTCATCCTTGAGCTAATGTGCTTTCAATCATAATAGAATGAAAATCATGTTTCGTAAGAAACATATTCCTCACATGCATGAACGCATTACCTTATGTTTATGCTTATACTCTTCATGCACAACATGCTCACATTCATGCTAAAGTGTATAATTGTTCTCATTGTGGCAGCAAAGGCCACCTTACAAAATTTTGTTGTGATTGATTAAATTCCTCAAATTTTGCTTCTAAGAATATTTGGATTCGAAATACTAACCCCGGAGGACCCAAGAAAGATTAGGTACCAAAATTTACACTATTTGTATTTGATGTAGGTATGGGCTCTCACAAGACGTTAGAGGCTTGATGCCTTGATAGTGAATGCAATTAGAGTTTAATGAAACATATCCATGGATGCATCTCTATCAATGAGTTTAGGTGAGAGGGCCACCTACTTTTAAAGAAATAGAAACTAGCTCTACCGGTGTTGGTAATTATCTCTATCTTCCATTTATATTGTTTCTATATATTGATGATTTTTAGCATATTATGATTTGCATGATTATGTTTATATGTTTAGATGCAATTGTTAATAAAACTTACAATGCATTTGTGTATAGCATTTGAGATTTACCATTGATCTTAGTATGATTCATATCCCTTATGTACTCATTTGTGGTTTAGCAATATGTGTACTTGTTAGTTTTGATGACTCTTACATTTGCACATATTTTTGATCTATAATGAATTTTTTTGTTCATGCATGTTTGTCGTTTAAATTGTTTTATTGATTTTGCCTCATATATTTGTAAATTTTGTTAAAATTACTTGATATATATGTTGTATCCATGAGTCACTTGAAATATGTGCCATATTCTCTATATTCTCACATGTGGACTCAATCTTTGTTTGAATATATATGTATGTTTTAATTTTGACAAACTTATATATATCAAAAATTTGCTAAACGTTTTGAATGTGCTTCTTGTATATCTTATTAGTAGATTGTTTGATGACTTGAGTTTATTGCTTCCACTTTTTTTGACATGTTTTTGTAAAAAGAATTTTATTGACATGTAATTTCATCTAGTTTGAAATGTGTTTAAGTTTCAAAAAGAATTTCATATGTATTTTGAACGTTATTGATTTCTTTTCATGAATATGATTTTACATGATTCTTTTACACTCACTTTTATTTTACTCATGATTTTTTATTCATGAGCATATTTGTGTTATATGGATTATGAGTGATAATTCTTATGTAATTAGTATGTTTCATGAGCTATGTGATTTAGTTTATATTTGAAGAAGTTTGAACTAATTTTCAAAACTATTTTACATTAGTTCTTCGATTCTTGTCTTGGTAGTATTTTCAAACTATTCTTAATTATTTCAAATTTATTATTTTGAAAACCTCTACCCTTAGTGGGCGATTGGGCTGGTGATCATGCATTGTTTTACTTAAATGACTATTTCTTAATATGTGCATGTAGGTTGATGATTTCAATAAGTTATACACATGATTCTTATGATAATTGATTTTTGTATACATATTCTTATTTATCTATATATGTATGCTCTTTATTGTCATTGGTATTTCAATTGACATACATACATATATATGATTTAGTTGATTGTGCATGTTCCATGCATGTTTCGTGCATGTTTCAGCATAATCTTCTTTTTGCATGTCTTAAATATACTTTAATGTATAAATTGGTATTACTTTCAATTGATATCATCATTTTTCAAAGCTTATGCATTAGTTTTGTGATTATTTCAAAAAGGAGAACTTTCTTGATTTAAATTTTAATTGGTATTTACTTTTTGAGAAAAATATTTTAAATGCTTATATTTTCATTTGGTATCAATTATCACAATTGGTATCTACTTTTCAAAATTATTTAGAAATTCAAAATTGGTACCATAGGCTTTCACTTTCTATTCAATTGGTATCATATTTAGACCTTCAATTGATATCAAAATTATTTTGCAAATTGATATCTATGTTGGTTTCAATTTTCAATTAGTATTTCTAGTATTTCAATTGGTATTTATATTTATTTTATAATTGGTATCTTACAACTATTTATTCTTTCAATTTGTATTTTTGTTTTATTTTTACAAATGATATCTTGGAAATTCAAAATTTCATTTTGTTTTCAAAATTTATTTTGATATTTATTGACTATATACAAGGGGAGTTAACTTAACGTCTTCTCTATATATAAACTTATGATGAGTGTATTTTATAAGAAAGATCTTGACCTCTCTTCTCTATATCATACACGTTGTAGGGGGAGCTTAACATCTCTATCTATTCATTGTATACTATGTTTATATGGGTTAAAGTTTAGTCATCCCTTCTCCATGTAATACATGTATGTAGGGGGAGTTAACTTCGCGTCTCCTTTCTTCATAGATTTATATCATATATACACGCACTTTGTTTTGTGTACCATTTTTTGATGAATTGACAAAAAGGGAAAGAGGATTTTAGAGTATTCTATGTTTGCATATATGTGTTTATATTCATGATTCGTGTTCATAATTTGTTTGGTATCTATAAGATTACATTGAATATCTATATGTTTATGCTATGCATGAGTCAAGAGGGGAGCTTTTTCAAGGGTTTGCTCTATTCATGCATATATAACTCCATGAGTTTTGTCATCATCAAAAAGGGAGAGATTGTTGGCCCAAAAGCCTATTACTCTAGTTTTTGATGATGACTGACTCATGTAGTTGTAGTACTAATGATCTTGTTGTGTTTAAGTTTCAGATATTGATCAAGATCTTAGTTGGTGTTTAGCTTCTTTAAAGCTAACACATGGTGATTCAAGAGCTTAAGTTTATAGAACATATCTAGCACTCAAGATGGAATCTAACTCGGAGAATCAAGTTTAGATCAGGTCTACTTAGAGAAGAAGATCTATAAGAAGACTTGTTGAGAGTTTGTGTGTTTAGATCTCTTGTAAATAATAGATTAGTTTTGATTTCTCAAGCTTACACGCACAAAGAAGTTTAGTTTTGATTTAATCAGTTTATGTTTTGTATTTTGCTTTTTATCAAAAATAAGTTCATATTATTTTATTTGTGTATCCATAACTATTGAGTTTCAAATATGTTTGAATAATTTGTTTTTGTATTTATGTATTTTTGGAAAAAACTAATTTTCATTTAAAAGTTTGGTTTTCAAAAAATACGATTTTGGATTCATGATTGAATTTCTATATCTCAAAAACTAGTTCACATGTTTATAATATGTGTTGATCTTTCATCACACATATATGTGCTCTATTGTTTTTACATGAACTTATTTTAAAAGAATTTATAGAGATTTATTAGATTTAGAATGATGTTCAAAATATTTCAAAATACTATTTCTAGGCTATTGCAGGTCGACCGAACAGTCGATTGATAGCAGTAACGATCGACCGATGTGCACCAACGTGCATAGCCCATGAGATTTTGGAGATTGGTTGACCGACCGGTCGATAGACTATCTTTGTAAAACTCTCAGGTTTCATTGGTCGATCGACCGGCCGACCAAAAATTCCCAACGGTAAAAAATATGACCATTAGCGGTCGACTGTTCGGTCGACCGACAAGTCTCTCTGACCTGTGTTTTGAGCCTAATGATTAGCTTTTGTTTTGGCCTATATAAATAGGTTTTTGGCCAGATTTTCAAGAAGTTTATAAAGAGAAATATTTCCTACGTTCTACAGAGTTTTTAAGTAAAGTTTTTAATGAGTTTTTGAGCTTAAAATCCATATCTCTATTTGTTTTGAAAAGTTTTGGAAAAATAATGAAAACAAAATTTGAGAACTTCTAGTTTCAAGTTTAAAATTTTTATATCATTCAAGAAGTTTTTCCAAGTATTTTCTTTTGTGTTTATCTTTGTTTTCTTATAAGCTTGAGCTTCATTGCAAAATCTATCCTCTAGGGTCTTGTAATGTGAGAAGTGCTGTTGTGATCTTTATGATTACTAAGTATTGTAACCACTCTTTTTCTTTGTGCTCTGGCTTTGTGCCTTCCCTCTTGTATGGAGGTGATTGCTTTGTGCATAGGCTTTGTGCCTCCTCTTGTGTAGAGGATTGGGTTTGTATCTTTTGTGGAGTTCCTTAGTGGAGATAGTAGAAACCCTTCACGCGGTGAGGCGGGGACGTAGGGCTTGGTGCTGAACCTCGAAACATATCCTTGTGTTTGTGTTTGTCTATCTATCTAAACTCTACTCTCTTTATATCTCACATTGCTATTATTGTTCATCTACGCATGCTTGATATTGTGATTACACTTGTATCATTCCAAGAGAGCTATTGAAACACTTCAACTCTTAATCTAGAAGAATCTTGAGGAGAAGTTCTAGACCCTTTCATGGAGAACTCGGCATCACTCTTTGGATATCACTTGTATCTAATTTTGGTAGTATAAAAGTTTTTTAATTCCGCATTATTTATCACTTTAGATTATCATTACACTTATTCATCCCTCTCTAGGTGTACTTTCACAGGCGAGACTTGATTTTCTCCAAGGCTGTCCTCTTCTCCGCTCGTGAGAGTTGGTCTGAATACTTTTTGCAGTCATCTCATCCAATCGTGCAATTTCGACTTTATACACTGGCTCAGCTTTGGATATAATGGCATTGGCCCTGGCAATTATCTCCTCTGCTTGTTTGAGTTGAGTGTTGGCAGCATCAAGCACTTCACCGGAATCACCATCATCTCCGTAACCTCCACTTCCCGAGCATCCAAGGTTTACAGCTCCTCGGATATTGCATCTGCCTCTTGGGATGTCTATAAATAGTTCTTTTTTATTTTCTCTATGAGACGTTCTAATTCAGTCTCAACCATTGGAATAAGATCTAATGGCCTCAGATTACTCCATTCACTGATGTCCTTTTCAAGGTTGCAGCTCAATTCTTCTAATGACTTAGCTTCGGTGGCCCCTCAAACATCTCAGATGTTTTCTATCGCCCAAAAAATATTGGTCTCTAGGAGGCAAAAGAGGTGCGAGTGCTTTTTAAAATCATAGAGAGACAATATTTCAAGTTTTGTAGAAGCCTTCAACGTGCTCCTTAATAAATTCGTCTTTGAAGTTAACTTCGAGCGGTAAAGGGCCAATGGCTAAAGGGGAACTCTGCTGAGGCATGGCCATTATAGAGGACTCTGGAGTTGTTGGGGTAACAACTGCTAAGGCGATCAGCGAAAAGGGAGTCTTCAAAGGAGCAGTCATCGAAAATATAAAGTTAGTAGTTATTCCTTGACAAGTTGGCTCGGAGACCACTACCAAGTCTGTGGACAAAGAAGATGGAGGAGTTGGCAGAATCGAAGATAACTCAATCTCAGGCTGGCCTTCACCCTGCTCCGGTACTGTTTGGATAGGAGAAGTAGACTTCGTCTCGACCGTTGTAATCGGCAAGTCAACTCCCAATGTGGCCTATTGCTGGGTTACACTGTGATGTACCAGGCTCAACAAAACGGGATCAATTGCCGGTAGAACCATGACATCTCCTTGCTCGGGTTCTAACACCATAGGAGGAGTGGTTTCCGTGGGAGCTTCTGAAAAATTCTTAGAGTTTACAACATATCTGGAAAACATTTGCTGCATTCAAAATACTCTAGTAATGACCTGCAGACATTGAGATTATGATAGTAACCTTAGAGCTAGCTGTCTCACCTTGGATAGTTTCAATAAGGACATGCCCGGTGGTGGTGTGTTCGGCAGTGTCAACTTCAATTGAAGAGGGAACCTCGGAAGTAGGCGTCTCTGTCAAAGCTGTTTCAGCAGCCGACCTGTCTACAAGTTTCGTGGAAGCAACTGGGGGAGGGACGTTCTCTGTGGGGGCTTCAGGAGTCTAGAGGAGTTCCACGTCCTTAGTCTCGTTGATTGTACACATTTATTGCATATCTATTATTTCATTCCTACATCTATCTAGTAAAAAATCTTGCTAATTATCGTGTCTTAATGTCATAATTTTGCAGGCATGTCTTAATAAAGGGAGAGAAGATTACATAAATAATACCAGTTAAAATTAGATTTAACTGGATCTATTTGGTTAGCTGATTGGTCGCTAATGTTGCATATTTAGTATCATATTTCCATACTTATTCTAGAATAAAACTTTGCATTGTCTTAATTAATTCCTTAATTTATTTCCAGGCCCATTCTTTAAGGAGATGAAGAGAAATGAGCCCAAAGCCCACCAAAATTCTGAATTAAATCAGACTTAATTCGCACTCACTGAATCAGGGCAAAATCAAGAGGTTGAAAACCGGTTGAGAAGAATCCTCTCAGAATCGATCGGTTAAAGCCAAGAATCCAAGGCCATTTCGTCACAATACGGGACTCAAACTGAAAAACCAACTGAAGATAAAAGCAGAAAGCGAACCCGAGGAGACCCACCAACAGGGTGTGGCCACCTGGCCACACCCTGGCCGCGAAAATGCGGCCAAAGCCGCGTTTTCGCGGCTTGGTTGGGGAGTTAGGGGGAGCGTTTGCTCCCCCGATCTCCTCGGGATCCTCCTCGTGTGGGTTATGCCTATAAAAAGGCAGTCTTTGTGCTGAAAATGGGACGACCATGCTGAGATAGAATTTAGCCAAGTTTTCCATTTCTTAGTTTAGGTTTTTCTTTTCTTTTTATGTAACTTGTATGTAAGCTTAGGTTAGATGATGATTCATGTAAGTAAGAGAGAGAGGCATATGTTGAGAGTGACACCGATGTACCCTCCTCCTTTCTTCCATTATTTCAAGCAATAAAGGAAAACATTTGTTTATGTTCGTATCTTTACTTTCCTTTTCTTTTGCTTTCTTCTTTCTCTTTCTACTTTACCTCGTTTGTTTTTGATGAGCTTGCAAGTGAATCCAGAAGTATAAGTATACAAAAGCTTTTGTGAGTGCCAACGATATTTCATGAAGACGTTCTCCTCCTCAAGATCCGTATCACTTCATTCTTGCTAGGACTTGATATAATGCGAACAGGGACTGAGCTCGATCTTATGACCTATGCGTTGAACGCCTCCAAAGCAAGGTAGAACGTGCAAAAGGTTCCAGGTAAGTCATCAACCAAACTAGGTGAGTACTTCTTTATCTTTCCTTCTTTTCTTTTTCTTTAGTATAGATCACCCCATCTTCCAAATCTTTCATCACTTCTTTTCCAATTCATTTTGTACATAGCCGTTTTCATCATTTTCTGATTTTCTCCACCTCCTCCATCTATCATTTTCTAACTTTAACATAACTTTCTTTTTCATTTTCATTTCTTTAAACAAAGAAGAATCTTCGTTTTATCTTCATTAAGATTTCAATAAAGAAACGTAAACGCTTCTATCGCAAAACCCTCCTTGTGGATCACGACCCGCATAACCACTTGCTATAGCGGTTAGAATTGAGCACTTGCACATCTTCATTCTAAATCTGAAATTTTATATTTTGTGTGCAGGTTTTGCTTCAATCAAATTTTTGGCTGCGTTGCCGGGGAGGGTAACGTTTTTATTGAAATCTGATTTTTATTGAAATTTTTTTTGAACTAAAACGAATTTTCTTCTCTGTTGCAGGTTACAGGGCAAGCAAAGCAGGAAATTCAGATTGTAGTAACATATAAGTGATATTGGGCCTCTGCTCTAGAAAGCAGAGACCAATTACCCTCTGATTTGCCGCGTTTTCGCGGCCCAAGCCGCGTTTCCGCGACAAAAAGGAGTTGACTACTAACGTTGTTTTTTGCAGGGCTGCTTGACTTGCAAAATTCTAGTTTTCTGCAATTTGTTTTTTCTTATATGCCATCACCATAAGCCTGCTAATAAACCAACAGTAAAATACTTGTTGAAAAAGATAAAAAATTGATTAGATGTTTGCATTTTAGGCACGTGTCTTTTCAATTCTTTTATTTTACTGTTGAAGAGTGTTGGAGTAAGGTACGTTCGCATTGCATGTAGAATAGGACTCATCTCTTGGTTTTTTTTCATTGCTTTGAGTGAATCTTATTTACATATCTTGTACACTTACACAAACTTATCTTAAGGGCACTAACCCATAACAAGATAAGGTGGGGATTTAATCACCCTTCCTTAGCCCAAAAATCAGATTCCAAGCACTCACTAACCAAAGCCTAACTAAAAATGAGTAGACGTTGGCCCTAGGGACATCTCAGACTCAATTAGGAGATTATCCTAAGGGGGAAAGGTGTTGGAATTTGACTCCTGCAATATCAGTGTCGAGGAAAGGGATTAAGGGCCGAAAGCCCGAAGGTTGGTGGTTATTTAATTAAGGAACGTCTTTGACGGAAAACCTCCCACCAACCTTGCCCTGACCTGGCTGATTAGCTTGTGGTCAAAGTCTACATTAGACCTCCCGTGGATAATCTAATCAGTTAGGAGTCGTCTAGGTCATAGGTCTACCCTAACTTAGTTAGAATTTTCTCTTTTTATTTGTTTGCTTATTTGTTTATTTTTTCTTTCTTTTTTGTATTCTATTGTGTGATATGGCTTATAATAATAATTTTTTCAACTTTAATAATAATCCATATTACACACCGAGTTCATTTTCAGATATTACCAACCCGGCATATTATGACTTTAATCAACCTAGTGTGCCGGATTGGTCTTATCCGAATCAATATAATCCATACCTCCAATCTAATAACTATAATCTCCATAATAATTTCAACTCTTCACCGAGTCAGTGGGGATTCACCGCCCCCAAGCATAATTTTCAACCAACTTATCCCCCTTATCCACCTAGTCCACAATATCCCCAAGAGTCATACTCAGTTCCACCAGTTCAAAATAGAAAACCATCAATTTGGAAAGGAGTATGCGTGAGTCCAAACAACAATCACAAAATCTGATGGACTCACAATTTCACTGCCACTTCCAAGACAACACTTCATCTTTTCAAATCCATCAACTATGAAAAGATGCTTGAAGCCATGACTCATGCTCAAAATGCTCGAAATCGTGACATAGATATGATGGTCGAATCTCTACGTTCTCACCGTTTGACCAGTTCTGATGTCACTAACCATTCTGTTAGAGCCAAAGAGTCATGTAGTTTTGGAAATCAAGGTTCCATTTTAGAACAGTCATTTGAACTTGCCCAAACTCCAAATAATATTGATAGTTTGGCAAGTTATCCCTTGCCTGAAATCGAACTTGAAAATGAATATGATCATGAACCCCAACTTAGGGATTCAATTTTACTTCCTGATTCAATAATGACTCCGATATCTTCACTTGATTTTAATCTTTTCCTCGAGTCAACATTGGATCCTGTGCCAATTCATCATGAAATTGAATCACCCATTTTTGATGATCATATTGAACTTGACCAATTTTACACTTTTGAAAATTCTATTGACAAATTGGCAAGTTCTATTTTTTTTTGATATTGAACTCAACGAGATATGTGACCTAGATTTTCAAATCTGTGATCCAGTTCAACTTTCTGAATCAATCTTGACTCCTGTTTTGTTACCAAACTTGAGTAATATTTTAGAGTCCGTTTTGATTCCCCCACCTATCATTCCTGAACTTGAATCACCAATATTAAGTCACATTCCATTGTTGGAAAATCAATGTAGACTTGAGTTTCAACTTCTTGACTTGGACACACTTCTTGAACCAATCTCGACTCCTGAACCTTTACTTGACTTAAGTCATCTTCCTAAGTCGGTATTAGTTCCTATACTTCCTGAGTCCAAGTCAACCGTTCTATCATTTCATACTCCATTTTGGGACGAGGTGGTTGACAAATTTGACTCCCAAATTAATTATGGAATTTGGAAATTAGATGGGGTCAAATATTTAATAAAAATCCTTTATGGATTCATCATTTTGATGGGTTATATTAGAGATATTTCTGGTGGGTTCCTCCGAACCCAACGAAAAGTCGATTGGGCCGCATTTCGTGGACCAATCAGACCACCACCGGAACGACCACCTTAAGGTAACATTTTTCTTCCCTTTCGTCTTTTTCATGCATCTATGCATTAATTCATACATTTAGGACAATGCATGACATAGGTGTGGGGGAGGGTTCTAACATAACTTTTGTTTTTCTTTTATTAAAAAAAAAATTTAACATTTTCTTTACTTTTAAAAACTTTTTGAAAAATAGAAACAATATTTTGAGATATTTTTTGTAAGAAATTAAGTCAATTTTAAGGAATAGGAAAATCCAAATTAGGATTTCTTATACTTGGTCAAAATAAGATTATTTGTTTGATGTTTAGGGTTAGGAAGATAATTTGTCAAAGTAATTTAGTCTTGATCTTTACCTTGATGAAATATGCACACTTCATACACTTACACACTTAGGGTTCAAAAACAACGATTCTTATGCCTTATAAAAAAAAGAGAAAAAGAAAAAATAAACAAATCTAATTATTGATTAGCTAGGTGCTTTGGCCTAAGCAAGCCTTAGTATTTATGCGAAAGATGATTAGATAAGTTTGAAAAAATATATATATAAAAATCCTCTGATTAAGCTGGGTATTTGTGCCTAATAAAGCATAAGTATTCACGCCTAAAAGAGGCCCATATAATAAAATCCTTAGTTTTGTGGCCTTATTTGCTCGAGTCCTTAAGTCCTTGGGGTGTTTTCTCACCCAGTGCCCTAAGACCGTTGGGTTTGGGAGTCATCGATTAAAGGCTCGTTACATGGGCAGATTAGAAAGCCTAATAGAACTAAGGAATAATACCACTAAAAAAAGAAAAAAAAAGTATATATATATATAAATAAATAAGACATAAGAGTTAGAGTTAATGAACCCTTAGTCAAAATTTTCACGATCACAAGGTGCATATGACTTAGGGTAAAGTAATAGACTAGATGAGAAGTACAATTTGACTCCTTACTTTGATTGATAACAAATTTTTGAATAGAGACTAAGTTTAGGAATGAAAAATTCAGTTTTCCTATAACTTATAGATTGCTTAAATCTTACAATTATATTTCAAATATTTTTCTCTTTCAAAATGCTTTTCGAAAATACTAACTCTTTATTTCTCTTTCTTTATGGATTTTGTGGGTGCAATCCGCTGAAAACCCTTACGAGACAAAACTCGTCCTCTGGGGGAAACCTAGAGGTTTAACGGCTTGTTGCACATGCTCAGTGCAATCGCGTGACCTGCGAAAGTGGTCTAATAATCCTTAGTATAGTTTAGTTGTTTTGCTCGAGGACGAGCAAAAGATAGGTATGGGGGTGTGATTGGTCGCTAATATTGCATATTTAGTATCATATTTCCATACTTATTCTAGAATAAAACTTTGCATTGTCTTAATTAATTGCTTAATTTATTTGCAGACCCATTCTTTAAGGAGATGAAGAGAAATGAGCCCAAAGCCCACCAAAATTCTGAATTAAATCAGACTTAATTCGCACTCACTGAATCAGGGCAAAATCAAGAGGTTGAGAACCGGTTGAGAATAATCCTCTCAGAATCGATCGGTTAAAGCCAAGAATCCAAGGCCATTTCGTCACAATACGGGACTCAAACTGAAAAACTAACTGAAGATAAAAGCAGAAAGCGAACCCGGGGAGACCCACCAATAGGGTGTGGCCACCTGGCCACACCCTGGCCGCAGAAACGCGGCCAAAGCCGCGTTTTCGCGGCTTGGTTGGGGAGTTAGGGGGAGCGTTTGCTCCCCCGATCTCTCCAGGATCCTCCTCGTGTGGGTTATGCCTATAAAAAGATAGTCTTTGTGCTGAAAATGGGACGACCATGCAGAGATAGAATTTAGCCAAGTTTTCCATTTCTTAGTTTAGGTTTTTCTTTTCTTTTTATGTAACTTGTATGTAAGCTTAGGTTAGATGATGATTCATGTAAGTAAGAGAGAGAGGCATATGTTGAGAGTGACACCGATGTACCCTCCTCCTTTCTTCCATTGTTTCAAGCAATAAAGGTAAACATTTGTTTATGTTCGTATCTTTACTTTCCTTTTCTTTTGCTTTCTTCTTCCTCTTTCTACTTTACCTTGTTTGTTTTTGATGAGCTTGCAAGTGAATCCAGAAGTATAAGTATACAAAAGCTTTTGTGAGAGCCAACGATACTTCATGAAGACGTTCTCCTCCTCAAGATCCGTATCACTTCATTCTTGCTAGGACTTGATGATATAATGCGAACAGGGACTGAGCTCGATCTTATGACCTATGCGTTGAACGCCTCCAAAGTAAGGTAGAACATGCAAAAGGTTCCAGGTAAGTCATCAACCAAACTAGGTGAGTACTTCTTTATCTTTCCTTCTTTTCTTTTTCTTTAGTATAGGTCACCCCATCTTCCAAATCTTTCATCACTTCTTTTCCAATTCATTTTGTACATAGCCGTTTTCATCGTTTTCTGATTTTCTCCACCTCCTCCATCTATCGTTTTCTAACTTTAACATAACTTTCTTTTTCATTTTCATTTCTTTAAACAAAAAAGAATCTTCGTTTTATCTTCATTAAGATTTCAATAAAGAAACGTAAACAAACCCTCCTTGTGGATCACGACCCGCATAGCCACTTGCTATAGCGGTTAGAATTGAGCACTTGCACATCTTCATTCTAAATCTGAAATTTTGTATTTTGTGTGCAGGTTTTGCTTCAATCATTAGCTAAAGATAGTCCCAGGTGCAGTTCAGTTAAATCAGATTTCTAGAGGTCTATTCGGTTAAATAAAGAATCAATGAAGATCAGATTGAAATTAGAGCTCAAACTAAAAAATTTATCGAAGATAAAAGAGTATCAGAGTAGGGAAGATCCACAGCCCCTTGGATCTAGCCATTTGGCCAGATCCTGGCCACAGATCCGCGGCTCTATTGCAATAGATAAGGGAGCAAACTTATCTTCTTACACTCTCCCCCTTCCATGCTTGCCTATAAATACTGCGAACTTCAGAGGCAAGCATGCACCAATCAACTGAAAGTTTAGGATTAGGCTTTTTGTTTTAGTTTAATTTAGGGTTTTTATTTTTATTTATATAATTTTTATTTTCTTTATAAACTAGGATTAGACTGAGATTAATGAGAGAAGGAGAGGAAAAATTGTATTGAGAGTGATACCAATATAACTTATTTATCCTTTTTTTTCATTGTTTTTCAATCTAAATCGAAGTTAACATTTTACGTTCTTCTTCCTTTTACTTTTCTTTTTTTGGTACCGATTGCAATCTAAGTGAGTCTTATAGCACCAGAAGAGCCTTGCTTTTACGAGTGCTACTGATAGCTCATGGCGATGGGTTCTAGTGTCAGTCTGTATCATTTCATGCTTGTGTCGTCTTGATGGTGTAATGTGGAAGAGACGGGAATCAACTCTTATGAGCTATGCACTGATCGCTTTCACTCCAAGGTAACACCGCCGCCAAAGATTCAAGGTAATCATTCAGCCAAATAGGTAAGTTTTCTTTTATATTAAACTTTTCATTTCATAGCTTAGAACACTTCTAAAAAATTAACTTTTTTCTCCTTCTTTCTTTAGGTTCTTTCTCTTTTAACTTAACTCTTCTTTTAAAATGATTTCAAAACCATTTTCTTCTATCTTTCCCTTTCTTTTCCAACTTAACATAGCTTTCATTTTCTTTTTCTTTTCAGAAAGAAAAAGGACTTTTAACCAGTTTTTGTAAACTTGAAAAGAACTATTTAACACACTTTCATCGCTGTCCCTCCTTGTGCATCATGACCCGTATAACTACTTGCTATAACATTAGCATTGAGTACCAACCACGTTTTTAAATTCTGTATTTTTTGTGCACTCAATCACTCATCCCTTTGAATGGTTACTTCAATACGGCCAGAAGACCCGATGTTTTGTGTTTCTTCCTCGGGGCCTGTTGGATAGAGAGAGTCATCCATATTTTCTGCACGATTCGTGAAAAGATCATCCCATACTTGGTCATCCTCTTCATCTGCACTCCAAGACTTATAGTTAGTCACGAAAATAAGTGCTAAAATGGAAATGGATGATATTACCTGTAACCGGTACGAATTTCTCTGGAGTTTCACCGACAGGTGGCTCAACCACTAGTGGAGCAGGAGGAAGGTTATAAGCAGCTGATGCTTCTGCCTCCTTAATCTCGAAAGTTCCACGACCCTGACTCAATGGCCTGAAAGCCTTCTTCTTCTTCCGAGGGAAAGCACCTAGAGGGGCGACTTACGTTTTCTCTTAAAGTGAGTATCAGGATTCTCTTCTTCTTCTTCGTCCTCTTCTACCCTGAGGTCAACTTCAGCAACAAATTTATGGGCCGGTTTACTATCCACTTCACCCAGGCGTGGGGTTGCTGCAACTAAAATTTCACTCTCAGCCTCGGCCAGAAATTCTTCCAGGCTTGGCACCTGGACTTGCTTCTCATGTTTTTGCTCTTCTGCCTTCCCCTCAGGCGAGCTGCGATCTATTTGATTCCAATAGAATTGACTTTGTATGAAGATAGGTGAGTATTTGATACTTTGTACCATTAGCAAAAACCTAAGCTTGTGAAGAGATTAAGAGTCTGGTGCGACATGCAAAACCGGGCCCCTGTGCACCCAACGATGAAATGCCTCCAAGTCCTGGCACCGTCAATAAGACTCTCTATGTACCCTAGCTGAGGGTTGGAGTTACTGATGTACAGTTGCTTGTAATCAAACTGTCGGGCAAAATGACTAGGCAAGTATAGCTTCAGGTGGCAAACATCCCCAGCGATACACCAAGTTAGAAGACCTGATACTGACCAACCACTTGAATGTGCCCTCTCCAAGCGAAGAGTGGTCGTCTCTAAAATATCAAAATTTCTTATCGTATCCTGTGCCTGGGTGATCGGGGGTAAACCGCGCACAAAAAGTGTATGTTTTGAAATCAAGATTTAAAGTGCGTGTGCTTTGGCTTCCTCGATACTTCTGTTATAGCATAGAGGTTAAACGGGTCGAATCCACGAGGACGGGAAGCGATAGAAGGTTTACCGAAATGTTCACGTGTATGTTAAAAGTTCTTCAATGTTTTAAAGAATGAAAAGAAAAGAAAACAAAGAAATGAAAAGAGAAGAGTACGGTGAAATACGAAGAAGTGGGAAACATAGAAAAATGGTATTTGTGATTTTTGATATATTTCTAAAACAAAGTGAAAAAGAAAGAAAACTCATGGCTATTAACTACTAATGGCTTCACTAATCATGCTAACATCTTAGTGATAGTTGCCTCACATTTATCCTTAGCAATCACTAGTCCTTGGTTCAAGAACGTTTTAAAACATGACCCATATAATAACTTTCACATCAAAACTCAACATAACAAGTGTAAGATACACTTAAACCATCAAAACTAAATAAGAGTAAGTATGGAGTAAAGTAATGTTAGCTTGTTAGAGAGTTAGAATGTTAGAGTGTTAGATCCATCATCATGAGCCATCAATGGCTCTTGCAAGAGCAAGGCCAAATAGAGGCTATTAGATTCATGTGGATTATCAAATAAGAAGTTAGCAAGTTAGTGGTTAATAGTTAGTTGCCATGAGAGAAAATTAGCTAAACATGTAAAAGAAAGTAGAAAGAAGAAAATAAAGGGAGTTAAAGAGAGAACCTTTCATAAATTGTCACCTTCTATTACAAGAACTCTTGCTTTCCAACTATATACCACTCTCTCTCCTATTACAAGATTTACAAGAAAGGAAAAATACAAAGAGAAAGAAGAACTAACTTAAACTAAACTAGCCTAAACTATAACATGAAAAAACTACACTACTCTCTATATCTCCTCAACTGAAGAACCCCAGGGGGCTATATATAGGCACCAAAGGAAAGGGGGGCCAGGGGGCAAACCCTGGCCTAAAGTACGGGCGTGGCCGCGCCCGTACGGCTGCGAAAATGCGGCCCAGATCGCGTTTTCGCTGCTCTTCTAGAACCGCGCGTTGTCCCGTCTGTCCCCTGTCAGTTGCAGGTCTCAGTTTCTGGTTTTGAGCCCCTAGTTTTGACGAATCAGCTCTCCAAAGTCAATGGCTATATTATAGGCCTTTAAGCACCCATTAAATGGTGATTTAGGGTCTTCTTCTTCATTGCACACCATAGACCTAGAAACATACAAGAGAGGTAGTATTTATCAGAATTTAATATTAAATAAATCTGAAGATGTGGTATGAAATATGCAGTTTTAGAGACTAATCACACCCCCACACTTATCTTTTGCTCGTCCCGAGCAAAACAAAAAACTAAGAAAATTATTACACCACTTTCGCAGGTGACGCGATTGCACTGAGCATGTGCAACAAGCCATTAAACCTCTAGTTTTCCCTTAGAGGAGGAGTTTTGTCTCCTGAGGGTTTTCAACGGATTGCACCCACAAAATCCATAAAGAAAGAAATTAAATGTTAGTATTTGAAAATGCATTTTGAAATAGAGAAAAATGTTGAAGTATTTTTGCGAAAATATAAGTGATCCAAGGTCATAGGTTAACAAAAAATTATTCTTTCTTAAACTAAGTCGAAATGCAAAATTTTGTTATAAATTAAATGTAAGAATTTAAAATTGAATTGATTCTTTGATTTTTCATAAAACTCTTAAAAAAATATGCACTTTGTGAACTGTGAAGATTTTTGGGATATTGACTCAAAATTTCATGCTATTTATTTATATTATTATATATATATATATTATTTTTTCTTTTTTTCTTTTTCTTCCCTTAGTTTTCTTAGGCTTTCTTATTTACCTGAGTAGTGAGCCTTTAGCTGGTGACTCCCAAACCAGATGATCTTAGGGCACCAGATGAGAAAACATCCATCAGACGTAAGGACTCGAGTAAACAAGACCATAAACTAAAGGGAATTATTTTATTTTTATTCACCGTTTTAGGTGTGAATAATCATTTTTTCTGAGGCATAATTACCCAACTTCAATAAGTGATATTTATTATCATCATTTTTTTAATATATATTTTTTATGACATTTTCAGTCTTTGTTTCAATCTCAAAAATTGTGTAAGTGTGAAGGGCATAAATTGATTGTTACACATATTTGCATATTTTACCACTTCCATACCATGCATATTGTATATAAAAACGTGATTTTTAATCCTTTCATCTCTATTTTTGCAGGTCCACAACTTAAAAGAGAGAAAGCCCATTAATCTCTTTAATTAGCAATAATTAAAGAGATTAATTCAAAAGCCCAAAAAGAAGCCCAAGATTTGAATCTGGATTCAGAGAGATCCGCGCGCCAACTGAATCTTCCAGAAGGCCACGTGGATAACAACCTCTCAACGAACCTGTACCAGAAAATCTGGGCTCAACGGCCCAGATTTTGCCGCCAAAACCTGGATTTTCCCGCGTATCTGCGGCGGTTATGAAACCGTTAAATCCCAGATTTTGTGCCAACAACCTGGCTCTCGAAGCTTCTCTCTGAGGGCTATAAATACATGACCAGGGTCTGCACGAAAAAGACAGAGAAGAGAGAGGAGAGAATTAGGGAAACTCTTGTATTTTGTTTTAGTCTTCTCCTAGGTTTTAGTCTCCATCTTCTTCCTCCTAGAGATTTTGTCAAAGAGAGAAAGTGAGTGCTGTTGAAAGCTTGTAATCAAGGAGGTGACATCACTTGTAACAAGGGTTAATCAAAGCTTCGTCTTCTCTTTGCAAGCTCTAGTACGTTTTACTTTGCATTGCTTTACTTACTTTGCTTTCTTTCACTTTCATTGCTTTACTTCTCTTTGCTTTACATCATGAATTGTTGCTTTATTACTTGTGTAATGGATAGCTAAATTTCTATTGCATGGCTAGCTAACAATGTACCTAGCTAACTTCTATCTCTTTGGATGATTGTTTATCTTTACACTTGCATTGTGAGAGTTTCTTTTACTTACCAAGGAAGTAGAGTTGCTTTCCCTTGGTGAATGCTTGTACATACTCCATATGACTCATGTGTGCCTCATTTAGAGCCTTGTCTAGAACAAGTGCCTTGATGGAACATGGAGATGGATCACCAAACATGTGCTACTTGTAGAACAACTTCTTTACTTCAAACTAATTTGTTGTTATGTCTTGAATGTTTAAATGAATGTTGATTCATCTAACCTAGCATCCTTGAGTACCAATCCTAGAGTTCATCATTGATAATCTATCTAGAGAGCCAATGAATCAATATGAGGCTTCAAGCTAAGAACTAAAGGAACACTCATCTTCAAAACGGTAAAGTACTTGAACAAACAAGCAAAGTCATCTCTATTTGCCAATGAATCAACATGAGGCAATCAAGCATCACCATTGAGTATAGTAAGTTAGCGAAGTAAAGTTAGCTAGCCATGTACTTTCTCATCTAAAGTCTTCCAAACATTTTCTTTACTAGCTTCTTTTCTCTCAGCACTACACTTACTAAAGTTCTTTTGGTTTCTTTTCCATCATGCACAAATCAACCACTTCTTCTATTTTCTTTTCCATGTTTCTTGCATTTGTGTAAATACAAAGAAGAATCTTCGTTTTCTTGTTTCACTTCGAACCGTAACGCTTTCATCGCTAGCTCTCCCGGAGAATCGACCCGGTATAGTGATCGTGGTGGAAACTAGCACTCAAATGTGTATTTATGAAATCAAATGAAAAGCTCGAATGTGCTTAATATACCCTCGATACTACCGTTATAGCATTGGCTTAACGGGTCGAATCCACAGGGAAGGGAAGCGATAGAAGCATTAACAGTCTCTTGTCACGTCAGATGTTAACAGTTCTTCTTTGTTAAAAGAATGAAAAATAATGAAAATGAAAAGAAAATGAAATCCAGAATTTGGAACAAGGTAAACTAAGAAGGCGATGAAAACACCGATAGAAAAATGAGAAAAGAATTTGGAAAACGATTTCTAAAACAAAGGTAAAAGAAAACTCATGGCTACTAACTACTAAGTACTCCACTAACCATGCTAACCTCTTCGAGATAGTTGCCTCACATTTTGATCCTTGGCCATCACAATCCTTGCCTTCAAAGAGACGGTACAAAGCATGGCTCACCGATGGTTCATAACAATCACAACATTGCAACAAGAACAAGCTAGTACAAGCATCAACTCACCAACAATTAAAAGAATGCATGAAATAAAAGAGCATGAAAATAAAAGAGAGTTAGCTTGGTTAGCAAGTTAGCAAGTTAGATTGTTAGAATCCATCATCTTTGGCCATCAATGGCTCTTGCAAGAACAAGGCCTTGTAGAGGCAACCCGATTCATGTGGATTATCAAGTAAGTGGTTAGATGGTTAGTGGTTAGTAGTTAGATTGCCATGAGAAGAAAAACTAGCAAGAAAACATCATGTAGAAGGAGAAGGAGATTACATTGGAAGAGAAAAGAGGCATCTTTACATAGAGTGTCACTCTCTATTACATCAATCCCTCACTAATCTCTCTCTAGAAATCACTCAACCCTACTACAATGATCTAAAAAGAAATCAAAATACAAGAAATGAAAAACTCTCACCTACACTACACTAAAAATCTGGATCTACTCCTAAAAACGAAGACTGCTCTCGGTTTGGGCTACTGCAGGGCTATTTATAGGGCTCAGAAGGATCCAGAAGACGAGACGGGGCCACGCGTCGAAAATCGACGCGTGGCTCCCAAACTTTGCCGCGCCTTTGCCGCGTTTTGCGGCAATTCCAGGGAGCTGGGTTCCTAGATTTCGTCCACGCGTTCGTCTGGCTTCTAGCTGCTTCCAGATATATCCAATTTCGGGTAATTTCGACCGCAGATTCATCTGATGTGCGCAAGAGGCTAGGTTCAATGAATCTTCTAGATAATCCCTTGCTTGGCCTCCAAGTAATGCGGGATTAATTACCCTTAATTGGAAAGAATTAGGCTCTTATTCCATCTTTGCCCTTGAACTTTGGTTGTACCTGCAATAAAGACCAAAACACGTATTAGACCGACTATTTATTCATAAACTGGTGGGAAAATGCGACATAAAAATGCAGAATTGTAGACTAATCACACCCCCACACTTATTCTTTTGCTCGTCCCGAGCAAAACAAAGAAAAGAAAAAACTATACTACCAATTTTATTACACCACTTTCGCAGGTGACGCGATTGCACTGAGCGTGTGCAACAAGCCGTTAAACCTCTAGGTTACCCTAGAGGAGGAGTGTTGTCTCCTGAGGGTTTTCAGCGGATTACACCCACAAAATCCATAAAGAAAGAAAACAAATGTTAGTGTTTTGAAAACGCATTTTGAATAAGAGGCAAGTTTACGAACTATTTTTGCAAAAATATAAGTGATCCTAGGTCATAAGTCCACCTATAATCATTCTTCCTTAAACTTAGTCTCCATGCAAGATCTTGTTTTCAATTAAGGTAAGACTTCAAATTGGATTGAATATTTTATCTTTCATAAAACCTAGATAGTATGCACACCGTGACAGTGAAGATTTCTGGGATTTCAACTCTAACCATCAAGCCATTTATTTATATTTATTTATTTATTTATTTATTTATTTTCTTATTCTTCCCTTAGTTTAGGCTTTCTAGTTCACCCTTGTAACGAGCCTATAACCGATGACTCCCAAACCAGTCGGTCTTAGGGCACCAGATGAGAAAACATCCCTCGGGTTTAAGGACTCGAGTGAAAAAGGCCACAAAACTAAAGGGGATTATTTATTTCCTTTACCACCGTTAGGCGTGAATAATCATGCTTCTTGAGGCACAATTCTCCAGCTTAATAGGTGATGTTTTATTTATATTATTTTTTTATTTTTTTATTTTTTTTTAATTTATATGGCATTTTTGGTCTTTGTCTCCATCCCAAGAAATGTGTAAGTGTAAAGTGCATATTATCTAAGGCAAAAAATTCAAGATAAAAATATCTCACCAATTTTTCTTACTTAGCCTATAATTTCAAACAAGATCTATTATTTCAACTAGGTTTAAGATGTCATAATTAAGGCTTTCTTAATTTCTAAGATACATCTTAATTTTCTTAAAAATAGATCAAAACTTGTCTCTTATTTCAAAAAGTTTTTTTTATTTTATTTTTTTTATTTTTTCTAAAAGAAGTGTAAAAGAAAGAAGATCTAAAAACTCTATGTTAGTAAACCCTCCCCCACACTTATTTCATGCATTGTCCTCAATGCATCGTGATATATGTATGCATGAAACAAATAGAGAGGGAAGGAAAAAATTACCTTAAGGTGGTGGTTCCGGTGGTGGTCGGATTGGTCCACGAAACATGGCCCAATCAACTTTGCTTTGGGTTTTGAGGAACCCACCATAGACCTCCATGATACAACCCACTAGAAAGATGTATGCATGTGTGATTTTTATTAAAAATGTTACCCCATCTAATTTCCAAATTTTCAAAATAATTTCGGAGTCAAAATTTTCAAAGCCCTTGTCCCAGAATGGAATGATTGATTTGGACTCAGGAAGTACAGGAACTAATATCGACTCAGAAAAATGACTCAAGTCAAGTAAAGGTTCGGGAGTCGAAATTGGTTCAGGAAGTGTGTCCAAATCAAGAAGATCAAGCTCAGGTCCAAATTCATTTCCCCATGATGGAATGTGACTATCTAAGATTAGTGATTCAAGTTCAGGAGGGTTGGGAATCAAAGTTGACTCTAAAATGTTACTCAAATTGGGTAACAATACAGGAGTCAATAATGATTCAGGTATTTGAACTAAATCACAAACTTGAGGGTCAAAGTCACATTCCACATTAAGTTCAATTCCACAAAATTGAGAACCTACCAATTTATCAAATGGACTTTCAAAAGTATGAAATTGGTTAAGTTCAATATGATCATCATGAATGATTGTGATTCAATTTCATAATGGATGGGTACAGGATTCAATAATGACTCGGGAAATGGAGTGAAATCAGGTAAAGATACTGGAGTCATAATTGAATCATGAAGTAAAATTGAATCATCAAGTGGAAGTTCAGGATCATATTCATGTTCAAGTTCAATTTCAGTAAAAGGAAAACTTGCCAAAATGTCAATCGGGTTTGAAGTTTGGACAAGTTCAGATGGTTGTACTGAAATTGAATCTTGATTTCCAAAATGACAAGAGTCTTGGGTCATATCAATAGAGTGTGGCATAGCTGAATTAGTCAAAGGTTGATAAGATAGAGTCTCCTCATTCCTATAGATGTTAACCAATTGACTCAATTGTTCATCCACCTTATTGAAAGACTCGGCACGTATTTTTTTATATTGGAACAAAGACTCCTCCAAGGTTTCTATTCTCTTTTCTAGACTTGATGTATCTCCAAGTGGTTGCTCTAGAATGGGAGTATAAGAATCTTGGTTTTGGAAATTTTGTGAATGATTTGAGTCAAAAATGTGTGGAAATTGAAGCTTGGACTCACACAAGAGTTCTTTACTCATTTCCAAGGCAAATGGTTGTTCATTATGAGGAGGTGGAACTGAGTAAGACTCTTGAAAATACTGTGGAATTGGAGGGGCAAATGTTTCTTGAAGTTGTTGCTCGACCCTTTGAAGATTGGCTTCTAAACTCCTTAGTAACTCAGATTTTTCTTCAATTGGAGATTCAGAAAAAGGAGTATATGAAGCGGAATCGGGAAATGAATAATGTGGACAAGGTGAATATGGTGGACAAGGAATTTGAGAATTTGACTCGGGGTACGTGAATCCCCAATGACTCTGTGACGAGTTGAAATTATTTTGGAAATTATAGTCATAAGAATGTGGGTATGGGTTGTATTGATTCGGATAAGGCCAACCCGGTGTATTTGGTTGGTGCGTATTGTAAAACGCCGGGTTGGAATTATCCGAATCAAATGGAGTTGGTGTGAAATATGGATTCATGTTTGGATTGAAAGAATTGTTATTGTTGAATGCCATTTCACAAAAAATCACAAACAAAAAGAAAAATCAAACAACAAATAAAAAAGAAAAGAAAAATCAAAAACCAAGCCAAAAGAAGGGTTGACCTAGACCTAGATGAAATGTCCCTAGGGGCCAACGTTTATTCAAATTTTATTAGGGCTTGGGTGTGTGAGTGGGGAGATGATTTTTGGGCTAAGGAAGGGTGATTAAATCCCACCTTATCTTGTTTGAGTTTTGCCCTTAAGTTCAATTCGTGCAAGTGTGCAATATAGACAAGAACACAAAGCGATAAATCACCCACGTGTTTGTCCTATATGCAATGCCATATGTACATCTCCATCCAATTCACAACAACAGAACAAAATACAGTATATTGGAATTGAATCGACACGTGCCTAAATGCAAATGTCTAAACCATTTTAAAAGCGTCCAAATACTGTATTTTAGTTCTTTTATTTTTATGGTGTGTAGGCAATCAAAGTAAGAAAGATAGCAGTACAAATCACTAGCTATTATAAGATACACATCCCAGAACAAACAATATACAGAATTATTGCACAATGGCCGCGGTGGCGCGGCAAAAGTCGCGGTTTCGCGGCTTTCCTTCCAAATCTGGGGCCCTGCTTTCTAGAGCAGGGAGAGGCAAAACTAGTTTATGTACTGCAATGTTAAGCACCTGAAAATATTGCCCTGCACACCAAAACAGAGAAGACAAATGTTAACAAAAACGTGACATCAAAACCATTCCCTTCCCCGGCAAAGGCGCCAAAATTTGATCGGGGCGGATACTAGCACTCAAAATGTGTATTTATGAAATCAAATGAAAAGCTCGAATGTGCTTAATATACCCTCGATACTACCGTTATAGCATTGGCTTAACGGGTCGAATCCACAGGGAAGGGAAGCGATAGAAGCATTAACAGTCTCTTGTCACGTCAGATGTTAACAGTTCTTCTTTGTTAAAAGAATGAAAAATAATGAAAATGAAAAGAAAATGAAATCCAGAATTTGGAACAAGGTAAACTAAGAAGGCGATGAAAACACCGATAGAAAAATGAGAAAAGAATTTGGAAAACGATTTCTAAAACAAAGGTAAAAGAAAACTCATGGCTACTAACTACTAAGTACTCCACTAACCATGCTAACCTCTTCGAGATAATTGCCTCGCATTTTGATCCTTGGCCATCACAATCCTTGCCTTCAAAGAGACGGTACAAAGCATGGCTCACCGATGGTTCATAACAATCACAACATTGCAACAAGAACAAGCTAGTACAAGCATCAACTCACCAACAATTAAAAGAATGCATGAAATAAAAGAGCATGAAAATAAAAGAGAGTTAGCTTGGTTAGCAAGTTAGCAAGTTAGCAAGTTAGATTGTTAGAATCCATCATCTTTGGCCATCAATGGCTCTTGCAAGAATAAGGCCTTGTAGAGGCAACCCGATTCATGTGGATTATCAAGTAAGTGGTTAGATGGTTAGTGGTTAGTAGTTAGATTGCCATGAGAAGAAAAACTAGCAAGAAAACATCATGTAGAAGGAGAAGGAGATTACATTGGAAGAGAAAGGAGGCATCTTTACATAGAGTGTCACTCTCTATTACATCAATCCCTCACTAATCTCTCTCTAGAAATCACTCAACCCTACTACAATGATCTAAAAAGAAATCAAAATACAAGAAATGAAAAACTCTCACCTACACTACACTAAAAATCTGGATCTACTTCTAAAAACGAAGATTGCTCTCGGTTTGGGCTACTGCAGGGCTATTTATAGGGTTCAGAAGGATCCAGAAGACGAGACGGGGCCACGCGTCGAAAATCGACGCGTGGCTCCCTAACTTTGCCGCGCCTTTGCCGCGTTTTGCGGTAATTCCAGGGAGCTAGGTTCCTGGATTTCGTCCACGCGTTCGTCTGGCTTCTAGCTGCTTCCAGATATATCCAATTTCGGGTAATTTCGACCGCAGATTCATCTGATGTGCGCAAGAGGCTAGGTTCAATGAATCTTCTAGATAATCCCTTGCTTGGCCTCCAAGTAATGCGGGATTAATTACCCTTAATTGGAAAGAATTAGGCTCTTATTCCATCTTTGCCCTTGAACTTTGGTTGTACCTGCAATAAAGACCAAAACACGTATTAGACCGACTATTTATTCATAAACTGGTGGGAAAATGCGACATAAAAATGCAGAATTGTAGACTAATCATATAGCCTCTGCTATAACGGAGATTGGAAAGGATACACTGACCTTATAAATACAATTGTGGATTAATCAAGCACAAAGGTTGATTCTAAACCTTCTCTTTTCTCTATAATATCTGTGCAATCTACCACACATCTCTTTCCCAATCAAATTTTGGCGCCGTTGCCAGGGAGAGCAACGGTTTTTGATTTCAAGTGAAGAACTAAACGAATTCTCTTCTCTGTTGCAGGTTACAGGAGAAGAAAATAGGAAAATTTGCATTGCAGAAACATATAAGTGGACCTGGGCCTCTGCTCTCGAAAGCAGAGACCAGGATCCCTCTGAATTACCGCAAATTCTGGGATTTTGCCGCAGAATTGCGGCAAGGAAGAGTTGACTACTGACCACTTTTCTGCAGGGCTTGATTCTCTGCAAAATACAGCTGCTGCAATACTTTAAATCTTTTTTGCTTCACCTGATATCTGCTAATCAACAGTAAAAATTTGTTGCAAAGTTAAAAAAATTGTTTAGACATTTGCATACTAGGCACGTGTCTTTCAATTTCTTTACATTTACTGTTGAAGAGTGCTGGAGATAAGGTACGTAAGCATAGCATATAGACTAGGACTCACTCTTTGTTTGATTTAATTACGCTTTGAGTGAACCTTGTTTGTTGATATCGTACACTTGCACAAATCAACTTTAAGGGCAAATCCCATAAAAAAGATAAGGTGGGGATTTTATCACCTCTTCCTTAGCCCAAAAAACCATTTTCCCACGCACTCACAATCCTAAGCTTCTAAATAAAAATTGCTAGACGCTGGCCCTAGGGACATTCGGACTTACTTAGGAGATTATCCTAATGGGAAAAAGTGTTGGAAAGTGACTTTTGTAAAATCAGTGTCTAGGAAAGGGGTTGAGGGCCGAAAGCCCGAAGGTTGCTGGTTACTTAATTAAGGAACGTCTCTGACGGAAAACCTCCCACCAACCTTACCCTTACCTGGCTGATTTGCTTATAGTCAAAGTCTACACCAAACCTCCTGTGGACGATCTAAAGTTAGGAGTCGTCTAGGTCCAGGAAACCTAGAAAGCTTGGATTGATTTTTTTCTTTTTTCTTGATTGTTCTTTTTCATTTTTCTCCTGTGTGATCGGTGCACGTTGATTGTGTAATTGTATGCAAGAGTGGTATCGAGATCCGAATTCTACTAGGCTTGTGAGAGTCTCTACACTGCCACATACACCACCACTCGACACAATCATGACCACCAACGTTTCGTTGCAAGACAAGTTCTATCCTATTCGCACATCACTTCCATCTTGCATTCTCCTCCCAAACACAAATGGAAATAACTTTGAGTTGAAGCCCCAGTTCATAAACACACTTCCACGATTCCATGGCCTTGAATCTGAGGATGCGTACTTCTTCATTCGGGAATTTGAAGAAGTATGCCTTATGATGAGAATTTCCCAGTTAACCGAAGATGCTGTCAGATTTAGGTTTATACCTTTTGCACTTAAGGATATTGCTAAGAAGTGGCTTTATAATCTCCCAGTTAGTTCAATTTCTTCATGGGATAATTTCGTTAAGGTCTTTCTTAAAAAGTTTTATCCTATCCATAAGACAGCCATTATGAGGAAGAATATAATGCAATTTAAACAAGAAGCAAATGAACCGTTTTGGAAGTACTTTGAGCGCTTCAAAGACCTAGTAGCCCTGTATCCCCATCACGGTATAGAAAAATGGCGCCAGTGCCAGATTATCTATGATGGGCTCGATTATCAGACTAAGACGCTCCTTGAAACCATGTGTCAAGGAGAATTCTTAAAGAAGGATGAAGATCAGGGTTGGGATCTTTTTGAGGCTTTAGCTGAAAAGACAATCCAGTGGGAATCATGTACTGAGAAACCCACACCCACAACTTCCAGAACTGGTTTACACTCCATAGAATCCTCGATAGCTGCAGAAGCTAAAATTACACAATGATGAAGAGGATTGAGTTGCTAGAGTCCAGGGAAAACTCTGCTGTGAATTAGGTCAACCCATCTGTGGTAAATCCGGGTTGTACTTACTGCCATGATCTGAATCATCTGTTTGAGGAGTGTCCAGTGTATCAAACTCAAATGTTTCAGGAGAGTACGAATGCCGCGTACACCAGACCCACTTACAATCCTTACTCCAAAACCTATAATCCTGGATGGCGAAACCATCCTAATTTTTCTTGGAGTCAGTCTGGTCCTGAGCAGCCGAGACAACCATTTCCACAACAATACCCTGCTCAGTCTCATCCACCGACTTACCACCAGAACCCACCAAATATCCATTCATACCAGAGCCCACCAAGATTCCAGTCATATCAAAATCCTGTGCCTTACCAAGCAAATTTTCCGCCCCAGTATCAGCATCATCCACCACCCAATCCTTCAGACAAGAGAATTTCTGATTTGGAGAAAATGATAGAAACTTTATCTAAGACCCAAGCTTCAATGATGAACAATCAGCAGCAGGACATGAACAAATTGCAAATCCAGATAGGGCAGTTGGCTAACACTCTGACTGAAAGACAAATAGGAATGCTACCTAGCCAACCTGTGCCAAATCCCAAAGCCAATTTTCCCCTGAACGAAGTTGAAGACTTGGGACCCAGCCAATGCCAAGCCATTCAAATCCTTAGATCTGGGAAGCATGTAGATAATAAGGTTTCGAATCAGTCTCCCAAATCTGTGTCACCACCTTCTGTTCCAAACCAGCCCTTGCAAGACAATCCTTCATCAAGCACACAACCATCCACTTCCCAGTCTAAAGGAAAAGAGAAAGTTGATGAGCAAACATACAAGCCTGTTGTCCCGTTCCCAAATAGGCTTACAAATCATAAGATGAATGCTCACATGGAGAAGATAAGAGAGATATTCAACCAAGTACAAATCAATGTCCCTCTCTTAGATGCCATTCAACAAGTCCCATCCTACGCCAAGTTTCTGAAAGAAATGTGTACCAAAAAGAGAAAAGCAAATGTCCCTAAAAAGTCTTCTTGGCTTCCAACATAAGTGAACTGCTCAATGGTCCGATCCCTGTGAAATACAAAGATCCAGGGAGCCCTACCATTTCTTGCATCATAGGGCAGACCACCATAAATAGGGCTTTGCTAGACTTGGGCGCGAGCATCAATCTTCTCCCCTTTTCAGTCTATCAGCAGTTAGGGTTAGGCAACCTTCGTCCTACCCAGATGACTATACAGTTGGCTGACCGCTCTGTAAAGATTCCCAAGGGGGAGATTACAGATGTTTTGATACGGGTCGGGGAATTCATTTACCCCGTGGATTTCGTTGTTTTAGAAACCCAACCCGTACAAAATCACAGAGCGCAAACACCCGTCATTCTCGGACGTCCTTTCTTAGCCACAACGAATGCGATCATCAACTGCCGAAATGGATCGATGCGTCTAACGTTCAGAGATATGACGAAAGAGGTGAATGTCTTCCATCTGGGGAAGTAGCCAAGGGATGTGGACAATGATTCTTTCGAAGTGAACTTGATTGAGGGTTTGACTAGTGAACATGTCGACGAGGTGGAGTATGAGTCTGAAGAGGAGTTTGAGTTGGAGTTGGATGACTTCAACCTTGATCAGATTGTTGGATCAAATGTTGAAAGGACTACTAATTCCACCCCTATTCTTCCCTTACACCATGAACAACCAGTGATAGATCCGGTCCTTTATTCTGAGCTTAAGGCTCTTCCCGACCATCTCAAGTACAAGTACTTGGATGAGAAGGAATCCTTTCCGGTAATCATTACATCCAATCTCACTAAACAACAAGAAGAGGACCTTCTGACTGTGTTAAGGGAAAATAGAGAGGCCATTGGTTGGACAATGGCTGATATCAAGGGGATTAGTCCTTCCATTGTTCAACATAGGATTCATTTGACGGAAGACGCCAAGCCTAAACGAGACCCACAGCGTAGACTTAACCCCATTATGCAGGAAGCTGTTAGATCTGAAATCTTGAAACTATTAGACAATGGGATTATCTATCCCATATCCGATAGTCAGTGGGTTAGTCCACTTCACGCTGTGCCTAAGAAAGCTGAATTTACTGTGGTGGAAAATGAGAATAAAGAATTGATACAAACACGTCTTCCAACGAAGATTCGAGTTTGTATTGATTACAGGAAACTGACACTGCCACACGTAAAGACCACTTTCCTCTTCCATTCATTGATCAAATGCTTGAGAGATTGGCAGGACACGAGTATTACTGTTTTCTGGATGGATATTCAGGATATAATCAAATCCCAATCGCTCCCGAGGACCAAGATAAGACTACCTTCACCTGTCCTTTTGGAACGTTTGCATACCGAAGGATGCCCTTCGGCCTTTACAATACTCCTGCAACATTTCAATGTTGCATGTTGAGCCTCTTTTCGGACATGGTGAAGAAATTTCTGGAAATTTTTATGGATGATTTCTCGATTTATGGGGATTCCTTTGAGCAATGCTTGTACCATTTAAAGTTGGTGTTACAACGCTGTATGGAGAAAAATTTGACACTTAACTGGGAAAAGTGTCATTTTATGGTCAAGTAAGGAATCGTACTTGGGCACAAGGTTTCACGTATAGGAATCGAGGTGGACAAGTCTAAAGTGAAAGTTATAACAAAGCTCACTGAACCAACATGTTTAAAGGACATTAGATCATTCTTAGGGCACGCCAGCTTCTATAGACGATTCATTCAAGGGTTTAGCAACATTGCAAGACCCTTGACAAATCTCTTAGGAAAGGATGTACCCTTTATATTTGATGAGGAATGCCAAAAATCGTGGAAAGAGCTTAAAAGTAGACTTGTCTCAGCACCGATCATCTCTGCACCAGATTGGACCAAGCCTTTTGAGATTATGTGTGATGCCTCTGACTTTGCTATAGGCGCTGTTTTAGGGCAGCGTATTGATAATAGGCAACACGTAATCTATTATGCTAGCAGAACGCTAAATGATGCCCAACTCAATTACACAACTACTGAAAAGGAATTTTTAGCGGTTGTCTTTGCGTTGGAGAAATTTCGCCAATATCTGCTAGGGTCCAGGACTATTATTTTCACTGATCACTCCGCCCTAAAATACTTGATGCAAAAGAAGGATGCTAAGGTAAGACTGATTCGATGGATACTTCTTTTGCAAGAGTTTGATTTGGAGATTAAAGATAAAAAGGGCGTTGAGAACGTGGTAGCTGATCATTTGTCGAGAATCCCAAATGCACCTAAGGAGAGTATACCGATTAATGACGATTTCCCTGACGAACACATTTTTGGGATGTGTCGAGAGCCCTGGTATGCTGACATTGTGAATTACCTTACTACCAGGCAAATACCTTCTCATTGGTCAAGTCAGGAAAAACATCGTTTCATGCGTCAAATGCGGTTCTTCTTTTGGGATGAACCGTATTTATTCAAATATTGTCCTGACCAGATCATACGTAGGTGCCTTCCTGAGGATGAACATCAGAGTGTTTTGACATTTTGTCACAAATTAGCTTGAGGTGGACATTTTGGTCCACAGAAAACTGCTGAGAAAGTGCTTCAGAGTGGATTCTACTGGCCCACTCTCTTTAAGGATGCATACAATTTTTGCAAGCTTTGTGATAAGTGTCAAATGACGGGTCGTATCACACAGAGAGACATGATGCCCCTCACACCCATCTTGGAAGTCAAAATTTTCGACCTCTGGGGCATCGATTTTATGGGACCCTTTCCTCTGTCCTACGGTAACCAATACATTTTGGTAGCCGTAGATTATGTTTCCAAATGGGCTGAAGCAATTCCTACAGGACAAATGACAACCATGTTGTCATTAAGTTTTTAAGAGAAAACATCATCTCTCGCTTCGGAGCCCCCTGTGAGATAATAAGCGACAATGGGAGTCATTTTTGCAATAGGGCTTTTGAAGCCTTGATGCGTAAATACTCTATTACTCACAAATTATCCACGGCTTACCATCCTCAAACCAATGGGCAAGTTGAAGTCACGAATAGACAGATAAAACTCATTTTGGAGAAAACTGTAGGACAGAACCGTAAGGATTGGTCCATCAAACTCACTGATGCCTTATGGGCATACAGGACCGCTTACAAGACTGTCCTTGGTATGTCTCCATATAGAGTTATATTTGGAAAACCTTGTCACTTGCCAGTTGAATTAGAACACCGAGCTATGTGGGCTTTAAAGCAGCTAAACTTGGATTTGGATAAAGCCGGTGCATTAAGGAAGTTGCAGATATCTGAGCTTGAAGAGTTAAGAAACGAAGTATATGACAATGCTCGGATCACTAAACACAGAACCAAGCTTTTTCACGATAAATCCATTCACAGGAAAATTTTTATCGTAGGACAAAAGGTTTTGTTGTATAATTCACGACTCCACCTTTTCCCTGGTAAATTGAGAACCAGGTGGTCTGGACCATACGTAGTGCACAAAGTCTTTTCCCACGGTGCGATCGAGATTCTTGACCCGAATAATGGCAACACATTCACTGTGAACGGTCAACGTTTAAAGCCATTCCTTACCACGGAAGTCGTGTCACAAGAAGTTCATGAATTGGGTCTTCACGACCCAGTTTATCTGTGACCATTCCATCTGTATAGTTTCCCGCGCATTTTCCTGAATATCATTTTGGGACCACACTTGTAAATAATTTTCTTTTACACTTTTTGTAAATAATACATAAAAAAAAATAAAAATAAAGAAAAAAATTAGAGATTTTTTGTGCTTATAAGAGTTTCACATTCCTAGGAATTTTTCTTCCCTAGGATTCCATTCATTTCCAAACTCCTTTGACCTAGGGTTGTAAATATACCTTTGACCTAGGGATAAAATTAGAAATCCCATTTTTTCTACCCCCTATAAATACTCTCCTCACACCTACCTTTTCTCCCTCACACGCAGAAATCCCCTCAGATCTAAACTCCTTCTTCCAGAGCCAAACCCTGCCAATTTTTTCCTTCACCAGAATCTTCAGATCTGCCGCAAAAACTCACTTCCGGCCGAAATTCCGCCGCACTCCGGCCATCTCTGGCGCCCAGAAAAATTTTGGTCGGCTGATTTCCTCTACTGCTGGCAGATCCAGAGCCATTCTTCCAGATTCTGTCCCGGGTGCCTTCTGCACAACTGTTTTTAGATTTCCCCCCACGATCTCCGGGGGTGGTTTGCAATTTTCTCTCTAAAATCCTTTGCTTTAAGATCCATTATCATACATGGCCCCGAATTTGTTTGTAGAAAGGGATTTTTCCATACTTTTGAATGATAGTGAGGGGTATGGGCACATCTTTGTGGATAGAATACGTGCATGAAATTGGTACTCTTTGGTCTATGATAACAATGACTACGATGCATATTATTGCCCTGATCTTGTCACTACTTTTTATAATTCAATTGATCATGCATCTGTGAATTTTGACACGCACCAATTTGTAGTACACATGCCATTTGGTAACATCTTTGTCACAATCCCACTCATTTCTGAAATCACTGCTGTCCCCATTTATCCCCACCATAGTGACCCTTTGCCCTTGCTAGATTACATACCCATCATGGGGGTCCGTTGTACAATTCAGAACCGTGGGCTCAAAGCCAACACGACCTTTCGAAATGTTCATTGCATTGGACGTTGGGTCCAACGCAACATTTTTGGGCTTGACCACCAATCTTCCTTTAACAGACCCGTGTTACAGATAATCCATGATTTAATGACACATAACCACACTGTCTGTTTGAATAGGGCCATCTTCCGTGCTATTCTTGACAATTCCTCTCGCACTCGGGGTGCAAAGTATTCCCATGCAATCTTAATCACACGTCTGTGTAAACAGTTTATATCATACGCTGTCTTTAATACATTTGACCAAGTGCCTGTTACTGTAGAGAGACCCACAAGCTCATATAATGGTTGCTTGCAGGCGCTCTGGACACCCAGTGCCCAGCCTGAGAATGTACCTGTGGAGTCCTCTTCAGAGGAAAGCCTGGAGGCGATAGATGAGCCCCAATTCTGGAGGCAGGACCCCCCAACTGAGTCACGAACCTTCATGTTCACCATCTGGAAGGGCATGAAGAAAATCTTTAGGGGTCAAGTGAGGCTGAGAAAGAAGGTAGAGGAGCAATCCTCTCGATTAGCTAATATGGAGGCAACGTTGAGGAGATCCCAGTCGGCTGGACCTAGCACCACCGCGGGTCCAAAATGACAGAGGGAGTAGCTTTATCCTTTACCTATTTCATGCATCATTTCATCTTGCATGCATTGGGGACAATGCATGAGATAGGTATGGGGGGGGTAGATGCTAACTTAGGATTTTTCACTTTCTTTTTAGGCCTTTAATTTTTTAGGATTTTTCACTTTCTTTTTAGGTTTTTATTTTCTTCTAGATTTTACCTTTCTTTAGAGATTTTCTACTTTCTTTTTAGATTTTACTTTTTCTTTTAGAAAAATAAAAAAATATAAAAAAAAAGAAGAAATTCTTTGATCCATGTTTAAAGAATCAAACTTGAAATTTAGGGATTAAGGAAGCTCTAAATTAAGATTTCTAATTATAAGTTGAAAAGAGAAGTTTTGTTAGATTTTTAGGTTAAGTAATAAAGGATTAGAAAAATTACTAGATTTTAATTCTTTCTTTAGATATAAACATTAAACATATTGAAGGATTAATCAAAGACTTTGTGATTTTATTTACATATATATATAATAAAAAAAATATAAAAGAAAAAAAAGAGATGTACATAAATAAATAATAAATACTTAGCCACTAACTAAGCTGGTTAGCCGTGCCTCAAGAAGCATTGCCGATCACGCCTAAAGGTGGTTAAGTCCTTAAATTCCTTCGTGGCCTTTTTTACTCGAGACCTTAAACCCGAGGGATGTTTTCTCATCTGGTGCCCTAAGACCGTCTGGTTTGGGAGTCATCGGTTAAAGGCTCGCTACAAGGGTAAACTAGAAAGCCTAAGGATGCTAAGGAAATGTAAATAAATAAACATTATAAATAAAATAAAAAAATAATAAAAGAAAAAAATATTATATATATTAGTAAATAAATGAACTTAGTCTAAGAAAGATCCTTCATATTTATAAATGTATATATCCTAGGATTGATGCAAATCCGGTTTTTGATCTTTTCCCTAAAATCTTAACCTAAGCTGAAAACAAAACTCCAATTAGACACTTATAAGAGGAATGAAAAGTTTAGGGTAACCTGAAACCTATAGCTCAAGTTAGAATCTTTAAAACATGGATCAAAAATTTCACTAACCCTTTTATTTTTCTTTATGGATTTTGTGGATGCAATCCGCTGAAAACCCTCAGGAGACAACACTCCTCCTCTAGGGTAACCTAGAGGTTTAACGGCTTGTTGCACGTGCTCAGTGCAATCGTGTCACCTACGAAAGTGGTGTAATAAATTAGTTAGGATTTTCTTTTTTCTTTCTTTCTTTTTTACTCGAGGACGAGCAAAAGCTAGGTATGGGGGTGTGATTGTTACACATATTTGCATATTTTACCACTTCCATACCATGCATATTGTATATAAAAACGTGATTTTTAATCCTTTCCTCTCTATTTTTGCAGGTCCACAACTTAAAAGAGAGAAAGCCCATTAATCTCTTTAATTAGCAATAATTAAAGAGATTAATTCAAAAGCCCAAAAAGAAGCCCAAGATTTGAATCTGGATTCAGAGAGATCCGCGCGCCAACTGAATCTTCCAGAAGGCCACGTGGATAACAACCTCGCAATGAACCTGTACCAGAAAATCTGGGCTCAACGGCCCAGATTTTGCCGCCAAAACCTGGATTTTCCCGCGTATCTGCGGCGGTTATGAAGCCGTTAGATCCCAGATTTTGCGCCAACAACCTGGCTCTCGAAGCTTCTCTCTGAGGGCTATAAATACATGACCAGGGTCTGCACGAAAAAGACAGAGAAGAGAGAGGAGAGAATTAGGGAAACTCTTGTATTTTGTTTTAGTCTTCTCCTAGGTTTTAGTCTCCATCTTCTTCCTCCTAGAGATTTTGTCAAAGAGAGAAAGTGAGTGCTGTTGAAAGCTTGTAATCAAGGAGGTGACATCACTTGTAACAAGGGTTAATCAAAGCTTCGTCTTCTCTTTGCAAGCTCTAGTACGTTTTACTTTGCATTGCTTTACTTACTTTGCTTTCTTTCACTTTCATTGCTTTACTTCTCTTTGCTTCACATCATGAATTGTTGCTTTATTACTTGGGTAATGGATAGCTAAATTTCTATTGCATGGCTAGCTAACAATGTACCTAGCTAACTTCTATCTCTTTGGATGATTGTTTATCTTTACATTTGCATTGTGAGAGTTTCTTTTACTTACCAAGGAAGTAGAGTTGCTTTCCCTTGGTGAATGCTTGTACATACTCCATATGACTCATGTGTGCCTCATTTAGAGCCTTGTCTAGAACAAGTGCCTTGATGGAACATGGAGATGGATCACCAAACATGTGCTACTTGTAGAACAACTTCTTTACTTCAAGCTAATTTGTTGTTATGTCTTGAATGTTTAAATGAATGTTGATTCTTCTAACCTAGCATCCCTTGAGTACCAATCCTAGAGTTCATCATTGATAATCTATCTAGAGAGCCAATGAATCAATCTGAGGCTTCAAGCTAAGAACTAAAGGAACACTCATCTTCAAAACGGTAAAGTACTGGAACAAACAAGCAAAGTCATCTCTATTTGCCAATGAATCAACATGACGCAATCAAGCATCACCATTGAGTATAGTAAGTTAGCGAAGTAAAGTTAGCTAGCCATGTACTTTCTCATCTAAAGTCTTCCAAACATTTTCTTTACTAGCTTCTTTTCTCTCAGCACTACACTTACTAAAGTTCTTTTGGTTTCTTTTCCATCATGCACAAATCAACCACTTCTTCTATTTTCTTTTCCATGTTTCTTGCATTTGTGTAAATACAAAGAAGAATCTTCGTTTTCTTGTTTCACTTCGAACCGTAACGCTTCCATCGCTAGCTCTCCCGGAGAATTGACCCGGTATAGCCTCTGCTATAACGGAGATTGGAAAGGATACACTGACCTTATAAATACAATTGTGGATTAATCAAGCACAAAGGTTGATTCTAAACCTTCTCTTTTCTCTATAATATCTGTGCAATCTACCACACATCTCTTCCCAATCATAAATCTAAGGCAAAAAAATTCAAGATCAATTTATCTTTTCAATCTTACTTTCTTATCCTAAAATTTAAATAAGATCTATTATTTTAACTCGGTTTAAAATTTTATAATTTTAGGTCTTCCTAATTCCTAAGATAATCTTAATTTTCTTGCAAATAAATCAAAACTATTTCTCTTAATTTAAAAAGTTTTGTAAAAAGAAAAGAAAAAAATTTTTATACAAAAGAAAATTTTAGAAATTTCCTAAAAAGCAGTGTAAAAGAAAGAAGATTATAAAACTAACTATGTTAGTAAATCCTCCCGCACACTTATTTCATGCATTATCCTTGATGTATCGTGAATGTGTATGTACATGAAACAAATAGAGAGGGAAGAAAAATTACCTCATGGTGGTGGCTCCAGTGGTGGTCTGATTGGGCCAAGCGTTGTTACACAATCAAGATAAATGGTGGCTCACGGAATTCACCTTTATTGACCTCTTTTTCAGTTACATATTTACAATTCTCAATTTTAATAGGGTCATGTGAGATCCTATCATGAAAATTATTCCCTTTACATGACCAATCTTAGAATATCATTACTGAGTCATTCTGGTCAATACCTTGGTCCAACAATAGAATGTGATTTTGTGAAATGGATGATTTGGGCTTTGAAATGAAAAGTTCGACTAACTCGGAAAAATTAACTTTGGGTTCGAGAGTCGGTTTAGGTTCAAGAGTTGAGTCCAAATCACAGAATTTAATTTCACATTCTGTTCCCATCAATGAAATGTGACTATCCAAAAGAAGTGATTTAATTTCAAAATCCATGGATACAGGAATCAATGTTGGCTCGGGCAATGGGTCCAACTTGGGTAAGGATGCTTGAGTCAATATAAATTCAGAGATTAGAATTGAATCACAAAGTTGTGGGTCAGGTTCACATTCATATTCAAATTCAATTTCATTAAAATAAAAACTTGCCAATTTGTCAAAGGGTTGATATTGGTCAAGTTCATAATTTTGTGGTGAAATTGAATCTTGTTAAAATCTTTAAAATTCAATATTTTTGATTTTCATCAATATGATTAGAAGTGTTAGGAATAGTCAAAGATTGGGTAGGGAGAGTTTCCTTATTCCTACACATGTTTTCCAATCGACTAAGTCTAACTTCTATCATATTAAAAGGATCGTTTTGAAATTGAATCATAGATTCTGTGCTCTTTTCTTGCTCAGGGACTTGAAAAATGGAGTAAGGATCTTGGATTTAAAAACTTTGATGGGATTTTGATTTTTCTAGATTTTGAATTCGTCGCTCAAATTCCTCTAAGGCTTACATCCTCTTTTCCCAGTCAATTGGTTTTTCTAATGGTTGTTCGGGGGAAGGAGTATATGAAGTTGTATGTTGGTAAGGTGGTTGACCATAATACTCGGTGGAGTTGTATCCCCATTGACTCAGTGAAGAGTGGTGAAGATTATACCAGTCTTATTCATAGTATTGGGACTGGGGCACATATTGAGTCGGATAATCCTAATTCAGCATATAAGTTTGGTTCATGTTGTACATAGTCGGGTCAGAATTATCCGAGTTAAATGAGGTCAGGGGGAAATATGGATTCATATTTGAATGGAAAAATTGTTGTTATTGAAATCCATATCACAATTTACTAAAAAAAGAAAACAAACAAATAAAGAAAAAGAAAGAGAAAAAGAAAAAGAAAACAAGGCTATGCTAGAGTTGACTTAGACCTAAACGACTCCTAACTGGTTAGACTGTCCACAGGGGTACATTGTCAGAATCTGACCACAAGTTAATCAGCCAGGTTAGGACAAGATCAGTGGGAGTTATCCGTACCGGAGCAACGTGCCTAATTATGCTAAACCACTATTCTTTGATGTTTCGCCTCTCAATCCCCAACCTTAGATACTTATTTGACAAGAGTTAACTTCTAACAACTTCCCCCTTAGGTCAATCTCTTAAATGAGTCCAAGATGTCCCTAGGGGCCTATGTCTAGCAAGTTTTATTTACGCTTGGGTTGTGTGAGTGGAGAGGTGATTTTGGGGCTAAGGGAGGGTAATGACTTCCCCACCTTATGTTGTATTAGGTTTTGCCCTTAAGATCAATTCGTGCAAGTGTACAATATAGATAAGAATGAACACACAAAGATAGTAAATCATCCACGTATTTGTCCTAACTATATTCAATGCAATATGTACACCTCTGTCAAGATCACAACAACACAAGAACAAAATACAGTACATTGAAATTGAAATTGACACGTACTTAGATGCAAATGTCTAAACCGTTTTAAAGCATCCAATTTCTGTATTTTTGTTCTTAAAATTATTTACAGTGCACAGAAAATATAAACAAAAATTAGCAGTAGAGTATAAGAATATACAAGAATTTACCCAACCACACAAGAGTAAGTGTGGACTTCTGCAACGCTAAAAATTTAACATGCACACCAAAAAATAAAGAAGAAAAGTTAACAAAAATGTGAACTCAAACCGTTCTCATCCTCGGCAACGGCGCCAAAATTTGATCGGCGGTAAACCACGCACAAAAAGTGTATGTTTTGAAATCAAGATTTAAAGTGTGTGTGCTTTGGCTTCCTCGATACTTCTGTTATAGCATAGAGGCTAAACAGTTCGAATCCTCAGAGACGGGAAGCGATAGAAGCTTTACTGGAATGTTCACGTATATGTTAAAAGTTCTTCAATGTTTTAAAGAATGAAAAGAAAAGAAAACAAAGAAATGAAAAGAGAAGAGTACGTTGAAATACGAAGAAGTGGGAAACATAAAAAAATGGTATTTGTGATTTTTGATATATTTCTAAAACAAAATGAAAAGGAAAGAAAACCCATGGCTACTAAGTATTAATGGCTCCACTAACCATGCTAACCTCTTAGTAATAGTTACCTCATATATATCCTTGGCAATCACTAGTCCTTGGTTCAAGAGCGTTTCAAAGCATGACCCATATGATAACTTTCACATCAAAACTCAATATAACAAGTGCAAGGTACACTTAAACCATCAAAACTAAACAAGAGTAAGCATGGAGTAAAGTAATTTAGCTTGTTAGAGAGTTAAAATGTTAGAGTGTTAGATCCATCATCATGAGCCATCAATGGCTTTTGCAAGAGCAAGGCCAAGTAGAGGCTATTTGATTCATGTGGATTATCAAATAAGAAGTTAGAAAGTTAGTGGTTAGTAGTAAGTTGCCATGAAAGAAAATTAGCTAAATATGTAAAAGGAAGTAGAGAGAAGAAAATAAAGAGAGGTAAAAAGAGAACCTTTCATATATTGTCAACTTCTATTACAAGAACTCTTGCCTTCCAACTGTAAATCACTCTCTCTCCTATTACAAGATCTACAAGAAAGGAAAATACAAAGAGGAAGAAGAAGAAATAACCTAAACTAAACTACCATAAACTACAATATGAAAAAACTACACTACTCTCTGTATCTCCTCAACTGAAGAACCCCAGGGGCTATATAGAGGCACCAGGAGAAAGGGAGGCCAGGGGGCAAACCCTGGCCCAAAGTATGAGCGCGGCCGCGCCCGTACGGTCGCGAAAAACGCGGCCCAGGCTACGTTTTCGCGACTCTTCTAGAGCCGCGCGCCCGGCGCTTTCTGCCGCGCGCTGTCCCATCTGTCTCCTGTCAGTTGCAGGTCCCGATTTTTGATTTTGAGCATCTGATTTTGATGAATCCGCTCTTCAAAGTCAATGCTATATTATAGGCCTTTAATCACCCATTAAATGGTGATTTAGAGTTTTATTCTTCATTGCACACCATGGACCTAGAAACATGCAAGAGAGGTGTTATTAGCAGAATTTAATATTAAATAAATGTGAAGATGTGATATGAAATATGCAGTTTTAGAGACTAATAACTGAGATATATGGGAAGCACCGGAAGAGACTGTATGAATTTTGATAATCAATCATCCTCTGAACCCCGCCAAGTATTTACCTTCCCAATGAGAGTTCTCAAAACGACAGAGGTGGGCGAAGCGAACACATTCTGGTGCCTCTTCTCTTGGTTGGTTGAGGATTGGGCAATAAAGGTGAACCAGGCCATCAGATATGCATACGACATCTCTACTCTCAGAGAAGGCCCATTGCGTAGGAAAATTAATTCTTTGCCTGCCTTGGTGGTGGTCGCCCTCCTGCAGAATTACTCTGTCAATGTCTTGAGCCCGTTCTGGATGCGACAAACCATGGCAGGAAGCAAACCAAGTGGTTATCTATAAACAGCTGAACGTTCGAGAGGATTAGCAAGGGTGTCATTGCATCATGAGGTGGAGAGGGGATCACACATCTTTTTAACCAGGCTGACATATAGCCAGCCAACAGAGCCTTCAGGGATATTGGTCTTTTAGCCTGACGATGAAAGCTTAAGAAGGTGTCCCTTTGCTCGTATTCACCATCATCCTATTTTAGGATGACATCTTCATGCCTACTTGCCTTCATGGCTCTAGCAATCTGTTTGTCCTCCACCGGAGTCTGGAGATCTTCAAGAGGCCCATCCATGACAGGGAATAGATATTCAACGCATGTCTTCAAACATTTACATTCTTGCGACTAGGGTAGAGGTTGAGGTATACGTAGAAGGGGCACATAAGTTCTCTATATGTCTCGTACGTGGACAGTTTGTCCTTCTCTAGCTGAGCCAACTCCTCAACGCATAGGAAGTACTCCTCATAAGGCATGGAGCCCATTGGAAGATTAAAGACTTCCCACATCTCATAAAGTACCCTCCCTAGCTCACTAACTGGTGTGAAAAATGTGCATGATGTCGAACAGTACAGTTCCAAGATGGTGTAGAAGTTGGGGATACTGCTATTTATCCCAAAATACGCGACTCTAACGACTCCATGAAGCCCCATCCGCCTCAGATCGGTGTCAAACACCACCACCACCACATACATGGTGAGACTGCTCCACCACTGCTGCTTGAAGACGCGCACCCACCCTGGCCTACGAAAGTTCGTAGCAGGATAACTACCATTCGCCTTCACAAATTGATTCAAGAAGGTTAGGATCTTGGCAAGATTCACCCCCACGGGCACATCACGATCAATGTTGCCTGTGTGCAGATCAATGACACTGCGAGGAGGGCCACTCCTAGTGAAGCCATTGTGAGTTAGGATCCCTACATGCACCGATTCCGTGCACTGACTCACGCCCATTCATCATCTTTGGCATTGTCACCGATTGAAAGAAAGCCAGGAGATAGTGGCGCTTGCTTTCTGGGAGGTAATACCGATCTCCATTCATGGTGTAAATATATTATCCTTCTCCCATGAGTAATTCTTGATCGGTATCTGGGGCTGAATCTCTAAAGATAAAGTTTAACTTCTTGTAAATTGTCCTGTGTTCCCTCTCCAGTGAGGCAGTAGTGATGATGATGCAGATGGTGCGCTCATTCCCGTCCATGATGAGTGTGTTTCTCTCTAGTGTGCTCCCTTTGCTAAACAACAATGCTTATCCCTGAAACTAGAAGCGAATGTTCCCGTCCATCCCCTTACTGATCCAAACAGACTATTAAATGGGCCAAGAGTATAATGCACTGCAAGCAAAAATAGAGAAGAACAAATATGTTAGCCTCCAGAAAAGAAAGAAGAAGGCTGCAAGAAACTCTCAAGGCATAGCTTTTCTCTCCAAGTGATGCTAACCCAAACATATCTTTGCTCCCTGAGAGAAGCTAACTTTGACTTAGCTTCGCTCTAAAACTAAGCTTCGCACTTTGCACTGAGTCATAGTGCAAAAAGCCACAAGGGCTAGCTTCGCCTGTAAGCTTAAGGGGCACTTGTGCCTAGTGAATTCAAGAGACTTATCTCTTTTCATTTAGCTTCGCTCCGAATCTTAACTTCGCTTCTGCCAAGAAGCATAATGCCAAAAATCCCCAAGGGTTAGCTTCTCTTAGAAACTTGAAGAAGAAACCCTGAGTTTCTAATTTCGCTCAGCAAAATTAAAGGGAAATAAATTTCCTTGAATTTGATAAAATCAAATTTGAGGAAGTTAGGCTCCCTAGGATGGTGAATCATGATAAATTCACCATGAAATAGCCAAAAATGGATTTGAAAGAGATTCAAAAATCTCTAAAAAGGGGAAACCTGCCGACAATTGGTCGTTAGATGGCCAAAGAGGTGCCAACCTTCGCCGTGGAGGAGGCGACCTCATTGTCTGGGCTTTGCTTGGGCGACATAGGTCACGATTGTGATCTCAAAGAGATGAAAAATCGAAAAGGAAAAGAGAACTTTTTCCCTAAAAATTCTTGAAAAACTCTAGAGAAGATGAACTCTCCAGAATGTAGCCCTTGGGCTTTTATAGACACCCCGTGTCTAGCTTCGCCTCCTAAAAAAGAGCGCAAGCTGTCACTTCAAGAAATTGAAATGACAGTTTGAAGGATAAAACCCTAAACTGTGAAGCTATTAGCTTCGCACAAGTAACTCATTATTAGCTTCGCATAGCTCCACTTAGAGCTCAACTTTTAGCTTCGCTCAAGTTTATTATCAGCTTTGCACGAAACTTCTTTTAGCGCCGCTGAGAGCCCAACCTTTTAGCTTCACATGAAGCTCCATCATAGCTCCGTTGAGAGCTCATTTGCTAGCTTTGCGTGAAGCTTACTCCACATGGAGTTCATAGGTTGACTAATCGGGCTACCTTGTTGAATGTTCATTTGCACTGAGTAATGTCAAAATTTAGGTCACATGCTTCAAGTTCAAAGTGTTTAAAAATCTGTATCAACCATTATAAATTCACGAAAACTTTGAAAGGGGATTTTTTGACACTCTGAAAAAACAAACTCCAGGACAACTCTGCAACCGGTCCGAACTTGTCGACACTGCAAAAAGACAAGTCGCAGATAGGCTAGAGGTCTATCTATCCCTGATGGATAAACTAGTAACTTGGACTCCACTGATCCAGTGAACCAAGTACTGCCTTCTGAAGAAGCTTAAAAGGCTAAGTGTGCTCAACACTTAGCTTCACTCAAGCCCAAAATGGGCTAGCCTCACCTAAGAAACTAACTCAAGCTCTATTTGTGTGCTTCTTTTAGCTTCGGTGCAAGCTCAGCTTTAGCTTCACTGCAAGCTCCTTGTAGCTCCGCTTTGAGCTTATTTTCTAGTTTCGCATGAAGCTTAGCTCCGCTGAGAGCTCTTTTGATCATTTTTTACTATTTTTAACCCCAGGACGAGATTAATGTGATTGACATCACTTTTTGGGCAGTTAATCATCATGATCTCATTACTCCTCATCAGCTGGAGAAGATCAAGGGAAAATCCCTTATTAAGGGGAGCAAATCAAGAATTTTGTAACAACCCTAACCCAACTAGCTGATTAGCCTCGCAGGTGTGCTTCTAGCTTCGCGTGAGCTATATTTAGCTTCACAATGAAGCTATTTGAGCTTCAGATGTGAAGCTAGACTGATTAATTCAATCATGTTGAATTTTAGGGGCAGTGACACCCCTTTAGAGTTTATAAATAGCCTATTTTGTGAATGAGCTCGAGGCAGAGGTTTGAGGCAGATTTGCAGCTGAAATTTTTTCAAAAGGAAAGCTGTTGGCTGAAATTTTACTAGAGATCAATCTCTAGGTCTCAAGTTTTTTCAGAGAATTCCTTTTATCTTTTGGGGTGCTAATACCCTAAATCTTTTATTCTCAAAAATTTTGAAACTAGGCGAGAAAAAATTTCAAGCAGAAGACTCGATTGCTCGCATCGTAAATGGGATAAAGTGGTCGTGTGCTGACCAAATCCTATCAGCACACTATCCCAAAAACTCGGAGAGGAGAGTTTATGTAAATTCTCCTTTAATTACTTGTAATTCTCATTAACTCTTTTGTAAGTTTCCCCCACTCGAATCGATGGAAAACAATAATTTCTTGAAGAAAAAGAAGTGGCAACGAGCTAGTCGTGATATGGCGAGATCATCGTGAGTATTAGTGGATATGGTATTAGTTGAGATCATTAATAATAGGGCAATAAATCTGACAAATATCAATACAATGATGGATTTACAATTAATGATTGATGAAAGAAAGACCATGGTGGTGTGTTAGCGAGAAGCTCGAGGTGTAGATGGTTAATCTCGAGGAAAAGACATTGATGGATAAGTGGATAAAAGCTAGTGATCGATGGAAGGCGGCAACAAAGTTTCAGTGAGATTGGTAAGACAATGGTGAGAATTAATGGTGGTTAACCTCAAGATTGGTAGTGGGCCCTATGGCCGAGAAGGTGTCAGAAATTAGGAATGTTTCCTACAATGGTGAAGTAAGACTCAATGAAATCTTCTATATGTTTAACTAAAAGGCTTTAAAATAAGTCAAGATGGAGATTGTTGTGAAAGTGTCTTATGTTCAAGAATGGGTCCCATGATTAAATAAAAGGATTTTCACAATAGTTAATTTATTGAAATCGACCATCGAGATTTTTCTTAATGTTTAGGGTTATCAAACTCTTTAAGAAGTTTGATAATTTAGGGTTTATGTGAGAGAGAAAGGGGAAGAGGTGGAGAACTCTTTGGAGGCAAAGATATAGAACAAGAAAGAGAGAGAAGGATCGGGTAAAGAAAGCCATGACGACCTCTTTATAGATCAAGCCAAAAAGAGAAACTTGGCATCATTAGGTGATTTATTTGCCATGAGAAATGTCCTCTTCATCAATGCATTAGTTTAATATTTGAGGTGATGAGTGCTTAATGTTTATGCTTGTATCAGAAAAATGATAAAGGTGTGTGATTTCTTTCTTGTATTCTATGTTTTTTACAATATATATCTCTCTTTCTTCGTGTGAATGTAGGTTGGGTTTGGTCCAACCAGTTAAATCTTGTATCTTCTTATTGTTTGTGTTTTCTATCTTGTATGCTCAAGTCTCATGACATGTTGACATAACCGATGATGGGGAACTCGGTCCCTAACAAGTGATATCAAGGCTATGGCAATGGATCCGAGATCGGGTATACAAGATGAAGAAGTTCGTGTAGAGTCTAAGATCGTGATCTGTGGTTGCACGAGAAAGAAGAAGTTGCAACGGACTAGTCGTGACATGATGAGATAATCATGAGTATTGGTGGATCTAGCATTAGTTGAGATCATCAACAATAAGGTGATGAATCTGATAAATATCAATAGAATTGTGTATTTACAATTAATGATTGATGGAAGGAAGACCATGGTGGTGTGTTAGCGAGAAGCTCGAAAAGGCTAAGGCGGTTAGGTGTAGAGGGTTAGTCAAGAGAAGGCATTGATGGATAGGCGGATCATGGCTAGTGATAGATAGGAGATAGCGATAAAGTTTGTGTGAGGTTGATAAGACTATGTAGTGGGATTTGATGGTGGTTAACCTCAAGACTGGTAGTGAGCCCTATAGCGAGATGATGTTAAAATTAGGTATATATTCTATAATGATGAAGTGAGACTCAATGTTGAAAAAATCTTCTATATGTTTAATTAAAAGGCTTGAAAATAAGCCAAGATGGAGATTGTTGTGAAAGTGTCTTATTTTCAAGAACGGGTCCCATGACTAAATAAAAGGATTTTCATAATAGTTAATTTTTTGATAACCATCGAGATTTTTCTTAATGTTTAGGGTTATCAAACTATTTATAAGAAGTTTGGTAATTTAGGGTTTATATGAGAGAGAAAGGGGAAGAGGTGGAGAACTCTTTGGAGGCAAAGATATAGAACAAGAAAGAGAGAGGAGGATCAGGTAAAGAGAGCCATGAAGATCTCTTTATAGATCAAGCCAAAAAAGCGACGCTCAACATCATTAGCTGATTTATTCGCCACAAGAAATATCCTCTTCATCAATGTATTAGTTTACTATTTGAGGAGATGAGTGCTTAATGTTTATGCTTGTATCAGAAAAAATGGTTAAGGTGTGTGATCTCTCTCTCCCCCCTCCATGTAAATGTAGGCTGGGTTTGGTCCAACCAGTTAAATCTTGTATCGTCTTATTGTTTGTGTTTTCTATTTTGTATGCTCAGGTTATCGATCTCGCGACATGTTGACATCACCGATGATGGGGGAACTCAGTCCCTAACAAGTGATACAAGGCTATGGCAATGGATCCGAGATCAGGTATACAAGATGAAGAAGTTCGTGCAGAGTCTAAGATCGTGATCTGTGGCTGCACGAGAAAGAAGAAGTTGCAATGGGCTAGTCGTGACATGATGAGATAATCGTGAGTATTGATGGATCTGGCATTAGTTGAGATCATCAACAACAGGTGATGAATCTGATAAAAATCAATAGAATTAGGATTTATTCGCCACGAGAAAGGCTCTCTTCATCGATGTATTAGTTTAATATTTGAGGAGATGAGTATTGAATGTTTATGCTTGTATTGGGAAAAAAGAGTTGGATATGTGAGTGCTTTCTTCTGCTCTATGTTTTTTGTTGTATATCTCTTTCGATGCTCTCCCTGTGAATGTATCTCTCCCCGTGGATGTGGATTAGGTTTGGCAACACCACGTTAAATCTTGTTTCTTCTCCTTGTTTGTGTTTTTTTATCTTGTATGTTCGAGATTATCAATTCACTACGTATTGAAAACATCGACAAGGAACTCAATCCTCATAGGAGGAAGATAAATAGGAGTTGTCTATAAAGTATAGGGGTTTCTCATAAGAACATTCAGAGATGAAATTTTTTTTGGTCGGTAGAGAGGTTATGCATGTGTTTCTTCCCTAATGATCACGCAAGAGATTGAGGTATTGTCACCAAAAGAGTTTGTATCAAGAATCTATGGAAAACAGAGGTGTGTAAACTAACTAACTCTCTGTCTCTCTCTCCCCCTCCTCTCTCCTTCCTTCCTATGGACATGTGTATGTCGAACCACGTGGAATTGATATCTCCTCTTCATTTGTAATTTGTCTTATATTTTTTGTGTGCTCGTAAGGTTTTCGATCTAAGATATCTTAGGTAAACATGCGAAAGGATCCTAAAATCCTAACACTTGGCTACCTGAGCATACATGAAGTATCCATATTAATAAAGCATATATATAGTCCATCTTTATAAACGGGTCCAACTTTCTATACATGTATCCATTTGTAATGGTATAGGATGGGTGTGGGTTGATCTTGTTTCTAGGTATCTGTAGAGCCCTAATATATAGCTTGTTGGTATTTTGGGTGACTCACATCCATTGGAGAGGACAACGCGACAAGGTGGAGGAGATTCCAACAGATTCAACAGCCAAAACTGTTAAGATATGGAGCCTAATTTTTGCCTCGACAATTTATCACCTTATACAAAGTTATTACGTGGAGCAACCTGTGCGGTCAGGTCGCCGTGGGGGTTAGAAGAGGGCGAGGAGCTCCCTCCCAGGGTGGAATAAACTTTGAGAAGTCCCTCTTGCAGATCCCGGAGTGACGACGAAGCACTCATGGTAAAGAGGTTGGGAGAGTTTAAAGTTTCGAGTTGAGAGTAAGGTTGGAGTCTCGCTCCAGAGTAGCAGCTTGGCATCACTCTGGAGGAGCATTCTGAAGCATTTAAGCAGATAAGCACTCCGAAGCAATAGTACAGAGTGACATCACGGAGATGCATATCAGAGAAGTGGTCCAGTCTGGAGGCTTCATAGCCCGTGAAACTTGGGGAACATGTCAATGACAGTTTGGTAGTAACTTTTGAAAGCTTTGCGGCAATTTTCAGAATCCAAGTTATTTTCTGATTGAGATTCTGAAAGGGTTTCCGAATCTTCTTTTCTAAGGGCGGTTGATTGGATGGCTAGGATGATTTTGTTGAATATTTGAAAGGTCTAGATTTATTTTAGAGGATTTTAAGTTATGAGGAGATTGTTTCATTGGTTTTAATCACCTTATATGAGAGTTTGAGAGATCATTATTTGAGATCCTTGAAAACTCTGTTTTTACTTCTCAAGTTAATAAGAATTTCTCCTTCTACTCCTACAAAATTTTGTGTTCTTAATTTGTGTTCTTGCTCTTGTGCTGATCAAGTTATATTACTTGTTACGGTCGATTGCTCGGTGTTTGATTAGTCTCTAATTTTGCATAATTTTCATCACATTCTCATATTTATTTAATAATAAGTTCTGCTAATAATATCTTGCTTTCTTGATTCTAGGTCCATGGTGTATAATGAAGAAGAAGACCCTAAATCACCAATTAATTGGTGATTAAAGGCCTATTAAAGATAGCCATTGACCTAGAGTGTTGATTCTGTCAAAACTAGGGGCTGCAAACACAAAATTGGGCACAGGAACTGACAGGATACGGACAGGACCGCGCGCGGCTCGAAGCGCCGCGCTCGCGGCCATTGAAAGGCCACGGCGCGAGCACCGCTTCGGGCCAGGGTTTGTCCCCTGGCCCTCTGTTCCCCTGATGCCTATAAATACCCCCTGGGGTTCCAGAGTTGGAGATATGTAGAGTTTTAGGATAGTTCTCATTTCCATTTTATAGTTTAGGATAGTGTAGTGTAGTTTTTCTTCTTCTTCCTCCCTTGTATTTTCCATTTTGTAGATCTTGTAATAGGGAGAGAGAGTGGTACATGTTGGGAAGAAAGAGTGCTTGTAATAGAAGGTGACAATCTATGAAATGTGCTCTCTTACCTTATCTTTGTTTTCTTCTCTCTAATCTCTTTTACATGTGTAGCTAACTTTTTACTCATGGCAACTAACTACTAACCACCAACTAGTCTAACTTCTTTATAATAATCCACATGAATCTAATAGCCTCTACTTGGCCTTGCTCTTGCAAGAGCCATTATGGCTCATGATGATGAATCTAACACTCTAACTTTATAACTCTCTAACAAGCTAACATTACTTTATTTCATGCTTGCTCTTATCGGGTTTTGATGATTTAAGTGTAGCTTGCACTTGTTTGTTGAGTTGGGTTGTAATGAGTTACATATGGGTCATGCTTTGAATCGCTCTTGAACCAAGGACTAGTGATGACCAATGATACATGTGAGGCAACTATCACTAAGAGGTTAGCGTGTTGGTGGAGTCATTAGTAGCTAGTAGCCGTAAGTTTTCTTTCTTTTTCACTTATTTTAGAAAATACAACAAAAACTATAAATACCATTCTTTTCTATGTTTCTCACTTCTTCGTATTTCACCGTACCTCTCTTTTCATTCTTTACTTTCTTTTCTTTTCATTCTTTAAAACTTTGAAGAACTTTTTAACAAACACGTGAATCATCGGTAAATCTTCTATCGCCTCCCGTCCTTGTGGATTCGACTCGTTTTAGCCTCTATGCTATAATGGAAGTATCGAGGAAGCCAAAGCACACACACTTTAAATTTTAACTTCAAAACATATACTTTTTGCGCGGTTTTCCCCCAATCAAATTTTGGCGCCGTTGCCGGGGATGGGAACGGTTTGATTTCACAAGTTTATTAACTTTTCTTCTTTATTTTTTGGTGTGCAGGTTAAAGTTTTAGCATTGCAGAATTCCACATTTGCTAAAGTGCGGTCGGGTAAATTCTTGTAGATTTTTATATTCTGCTGCTAATTTTTGTTTATATTACCTGTGCACTGTAAATAATTTTAAGAAGTAAAATACAGAAATTGGATGCTTTAAAACGGTTTAGACATTTGCATCTTGGCACGTGTCAATTTTTATTCCAATATACTGTATTTTATTCTTATGTTGTTGTGATATTGATAGGAGGTGTACATATTACATAGCATATAGTTAGGACAAACACTTCAGTGATTTACTCGCTTTTTTGTGTTCATCTTATCTATATTGCACACTTGCACAAATTAAAACTTAAGGGCAACACCCAATACAACATAAGGTAGGGGAAGTTATTACCCTCTCTTAGCCCAAAAATCACCTCCCCACTCACACCACCCAAGCCTAATAAAAATTGCTAGACGTTAGCCCCTAGGGACATCTCGGACTCATTTAGGAGATTGACCTAAGGGGAAGTTGTTAGAATTTGACTCTTGCTAAATCGGTGTTTAAGGTTGGGGATTGAGAGGCGAAACCTCGAAGAACAGTGGTTTGGCATAATTAGACCCGCTGCTTCGGCACGGATACCTCCCACTGATCTTGCCCCTACCTGGCCGATTAACTCGTGGTCAGCTTCTGACAACAGACTCCCCATGGATAGTCTAACCAGTTAGGAGTCGTCTAGGTCTAAGTCAACCCTAGTATAGGCTTGTTTTCTTTTTCTTTTTCTTTTTCTTAATTTGTTTGTTTGTTTGTTTTCTTTTTTGTACATTGTGATATGGATTTTAACCACAACAATTCTTTCAATCCTAATATGAATCCATATTTCTCTCCGACCTCATTTGATTCAGATAACTCCGACCCGGCTATGTACAACATGTACCAACTATTTATGTCGAGTTGGGATTATCCGAATCAATATGAACCATATCCTCAATCATATGACTATAATTTTCAAAATAATTCAACTCTTCACAGAGTCAATGGGGATTCACCTCCCCCGAGTCAGATTTTCAATCATATTGTCCAGAATTTTCACAACATTCATTCCCTAATTCTGCTTCATATCCTCCTGTTCCTGAGCCACATATGGAAGAAAAATCATCATTACAAAGGACTTTAGAAGAAGCAATAGAGGCCCAAAAACAATTTGAAAACAATATGGCCTCATCATGTCCACAAAATTTCCAAAATTCCTATAGTTCTTTTCCAGAACCAATCAACGACAAATCATTGTGGGAAAAAACTATGGAATTCGTACAAGAGACCGAGCGCATAATGCAAAATACGATTGACTTCCCATGTCCATCAAATGTTCAAGCATCTTGCCATTTTGGAAATCCAGCTTCAATTTCATCATACCAACCTGAACTTGACCAATATCCAATTCCTGATACTTTGGTAAGTTATCCATTTCCTGAAATTGAACTTGAAGATGAATGTGAACCTGAGCTTCAATTTAGCGATTCGAGTCCATTCCTTGAATCAATATCGACTCCTGTAGTGTTATCTGTAATAAGTGACGTTCTTGAGGCAGTTTTGATTCCCATCATTCCTGAACTTGAATCAATCATTTCAACCATTCACATTCCTTCTGTGGATAGAAATCAAGATTCAATTTCATTACATCAATTTGAACTTGCCCAAAATCTTGAAAATCACCTTGATATTTTGGCAAGTTATCCTTTTCTCGAAATTGAACTTGAGTTTGAAAGTGATCCTGAACCTCAAATTGGTGATTCCTTTTCACTTTTTGATTCAATAATGACTCCGGTATCTTTACCAGATTTTTTCTCTATTCCAGAGTCAACATTGAATCCTGTACCAGTACACCGTGCAATGGAATCACCAATCTCTCACGATCACATTTCATTGTTGGGGAAAGTATGTGAATATCAATTCTTTGGTTTGGACCCTGTTTTTGAACCAATTTCGACTCTCATTGTTGACTCTCAACTTGATCTGAGTCAACTTCCCGAGTCGACATCGGTTTTTGTTCTTATTCCATTTGAGTCCAAATCAATTATCTCTCAAAATCACACTTCATTGTTGGACAAGGATGTGGAGAAAAATGACTCAGTAATTATTTTTGAAAATTGGAAATTAAATGGGGATACAATTTTTAATAAGACCATTCAGTCCATCATTCTTTTACTGGGTCATATTAAAGAGGTCTCTGGTGGGTTTCTGGACGATCCACGATATCTTGATTTGGTCGCAACGCTTGGCCCAATCCGACCACCACCGGAGCCACCCCCTTGAGGTAATCTTCCTTCCCTCTCCATTTGTTTCATGTATTTACACATTCACGATGCATTGAGGACCATGCATGAGATAAGTGTGGGGGAGGGTTTACTAACATAGTTAGGTTTACATTTTCTTTCTTTTACACTTCTTTTTAAATAAAAAAATCTTTTCTTTTTACAAAACTTTTTGAAATAAGAGAAATAGTTTTGATCCATTTTTAAGAAAATTAAGATTATCTTAGGAATTAGGAAGACCTCAAATTATGAAATTTTAAACCAAGTCAAAATAATAGATCTTGTTTAAATTTTAGGATAAGAAAGTAACATTGAAAAGATAATTTGATCTTGAATTTTTTGCCTTAGATTTATGCACTCCATACTTACATAATTTTTGGGATTGAAACAAAGACTAAAAATGTCATAAAAACATATATTAAAAAAACAATTTATGATAAATAAAAATCACTTATTGAAGTTGGATAATTATGCCTCAGGAAGCATGATTATTCACACCTAAAACGGCGGACAAAAGTAAAATAACCCCCTTTAGTTTTGTGGCCTTGTTTACTCGAGTCCTTAAGTCCGAGGGATGTTTTCTCATCTGGTGCCCTAAGACCATCTGGTTTGGGAGTCACCGGCTAAAGGCTCACTATCCGGGTAAATAATAAAGCCTAAGAAAACTAAGAGAAGAAAAAAATAAATAAAATAATAATATATATTAAATAAATGGCATGAAAGCTTGAGTCGATATCCCAAAAATCTTCACAGTTCACAAAGTGCATATTTTTCTTAGAGTTTTATGAAAGATCAAAGAGTCAATTCAATTTTAAATTCTTACATTTAATTTATAACAAGATTTTTTGCATTTTGACTTAGTTTAAGAAAGAACAATTTCTGGTTAACCTATGACCTTAAATCACTTATATTTTCACGAAAATACTTCAACACTTTTCTCTATTTCAAAAATGCGTTTTCAAAATACTAACATTTGATTTCTTTCTTTATGGATTTTGTGGGTGTAATCCGCTAAAACAATCAGGAGACAAAACTCCTCCTCTAAGGGGAACTTAGAGGTTTAACGGCTTGTTGCACATGCTCAGTGCAATCGCGTCACCTGCGAAAGTGGTATAATAATTTCCTTTATTTTTTGTTTTGCTCGGGACGAGCAAAAGATAAGTGTGGGGGTGTGATTAGTCTCTAATTTTGCATAATTTTCATCACATTCTCATATTTATTTAATAATAAATTCTGCTAATAATACCTTGCTTTCTTGAGTCTAGGTCCATGGTGTGTAATGAAGAAGAAGACCCTAAATCACCAATTAATTGGTGATTAAAGGCCTATTAAAGATAGCCATTGACCTAGAGTGCTGATTCTGTCAAAACCAGGGGTTGCAAACACAAAATTGGGCACAGGAACTGACAGGACATGGACAGGACCGCGCGCGGCTCGAAGTGCCGCGCGCGGCCATTGAAAGGACGCGGAAACGCGGCCTAGGCCGCGTTTCCGCGGCCCTACGGTCGCGGCGCGCGCGCCGCTTCGGGCCAGGGTTTGTCGCCTGGCCCCCTGTTCCCCTGATGCCTATAAATACCCCCTGGCGTTCCAGAGTTGGAGATATGCAGAGTTTTAGGATAGTTCTCATTTCCATTTTGTAGTTTAGGATAGTGTAGTGTAGTTTTTCTTCTTCTTTCTCCCTTGTATTTTCCATTTTGTAGATCTTGTAATAGGGAGAGAGAGTGGTACATGTTGGGAAGAAAGAGTGCTTGTAATAGAAGGTGACAATCTATGAAAGATGCTATCTTATCTTATCTTTGTTTTCTTCTCTCTAATCTCTTTTACATGTGTAGCTAACTTTTATCTTATGGCAACTAACTACTAACCACCAACTAGTCTAACTTCTTTATGATAATCCACATGAATCTAATAGCCTCTACTTGGCCTTACTCTTGCAAGAGCCATTGATGGCTCATGATGATGGATCTAACACTCTAAGTTCATAACTCTCTAACAAGCTAACATTACTTTATTTCATACTTGCTCTTATTGGGTTTTGATGATTTAAGTGTAGCTTGCACTTGTTTGTTGAGTTGGGTTGTGATGAGTTACATATGAGTCATGCTTTGAATCGCTCTTGAACCAAGGACTAGTGATGGCCAATGATACATGTGAGGCAACTATCACTAAGAGGTTAGCGTGCTGGTGGAGTCATTAGTAGCTAGTAACCGTGAGTTTTCTTTCTTTTTCACTTGTTTTAGAAAATACAACAAAAACTACAAATACCATTCTTTTCTATGTTTCCCACTTCTTCGTATTTCACCGTACCTCTCTTTTCATTCTTTACTTTTTTTTCTTTTCATTCTTTAAAACTTTGAAGAACTTTTTAACAAACACATGAATCAACCGGTAAAGCTTCTATCGCCTCCCGTCCTTGTGGATTCGACTCGTTTTAGCCTCTATGCTATAACGGAAGTATCGAGGAAGCCAAAGCACACACACTTTAAATCTTAACTTCAAAACATATACTTTTTGTGCGCGGTTTCCCCCGATCAGTGTTTCCCATGCGACTCTTATTGCTTGGTGAGTTTATCACGACACAACTCACATATAAAAGATGGTTCCTAGCTTAAGAAATGAGAGGGGGGCAACCTCCATCTTGTTTCTCAAAAATAGTTTAAGAAAAGATAGGAATTCCAATCACTTCACTACTCAATTAAAGAAAGAAAAAGGAGGAGGAAAAGATAGGAGGGCTTTCGAGTTTGAGTTCCTACTCTTTCTCCTTAAATATAATAAAGAAAAGAGCAGGAAAATAAGTGATTACATAGGGAGTTGATTGGCTTATTTCAATTCAGTCTCTCATAGGTAAATTATACTACCACACCAAACTAATTGCTTCTCCGTTGTATTTCACAAGTATGAGCACACATAGAAAAAAGAGGGGAAAAGAAAAAGAAAAAGAAAAGGAAATTAGTAACCAAAAGTGTATACATAGTGGAGAAAACATTTAAGTCTGAAAGCTAGCTACATTGCCATATTAGTCATGCCCCATGATCTCTGCGCCAGCCTCACGCACTCCCTGAACCTGTAGCAGTCGGTGAGGTGGTCGATGGCCATCCCGGCCGCCTGCATGAAGGAGTAGACGATCACCGGGCCCACCAGCCGGAACCCTCGCCTCACTAGATCCTTGCTGATGGCCTCGGCTTTCGGCGTCCTCAGAGGGATGCTTCCAGAATACTTGTGCTTGTTGATCATGGGTCTATGGTTGACATGCCCCCAAATATACCCGCTGAAGGATCCAAACTCCTTTGCAACCTGCACGTCACTTTATGTTTGATTATATTCTCTTTAATAGAACGGGATGGGATTCTCTATTTTTTATTGAAAAAACTAAGGAATTAAAAAGTTCTCTCTGAGTCATGTAGCTTTCAAGTTAATTTGATAGGGGTTGCAAATTATAGCACTTTCTTATAAGACATAATATAAAGCTTAAAACTTAGAAAACTACAATTATGCATAAAAAAACTACAAGTATGGTCACAAGTTGGCTTGACCATGTGTAGTTTGCGTCACCATAAGCAAAAGAGAGGTTATGTTTGAAAATTTTCCACTGTTTATAAAAGAAAGAATTACAAATTGTGGAGTTACAGAATTGAGTGTACACATCATATCAAGATTATATATATCCAATTCATGTCATTTCAACGTATGATTGTCAATGAAACTGGGTGAAACTTTCCACTGTTTACAAAAGAAACAAAAAGAAAATTATATTCAATTTATAACTTGGAGATGTATTTTCTTGGGTATTATAGTGAGGTTTTGGCTCAATGACGATACAAGGATCTCGTTTATGAGAGATTTTATGTTTAAGACAAGAGTTATGCTCTTTTTCAGGAAAAGAGAGGGGGAACAATTCCTGAAATTCTAAATCTAAACACTTGCCTTTTGTATGCACTTGGCGTTTTCAATTATGCACCTTACTCTGCTCTCTGCTAACATGAGCTCCTTGTTGGAACTGATCTCAGTTATGTCTTTCTCATCCATTTTTGCAACAACATTATGGTCAAACTTTGCAAAAGCTTCCCTACATCCACCAAAACTGTTAATATTAGTAAACTTTTGTAATTTTGTTGATTATAACTGTACTCTAAACAAGTTTAAAAGAAGGAAATTAAATAGAAAACATAAAACCAACACATATCTTGTGGACCTGTATTGCTCCCTCCTCTTTAAAATCTCCGTCCAATTGTGATCGATAAGCATTCCAGACAACGAGAGCAGCTCAAACAATCGGCTGCGAACAGTTTAGGAAAATTTATTTAGTCTCACGCAGACAATTACATAATTCAATAACACGCGAAGTAACAATAGTCTTACTCATCGTTGAAAATTGGAACTCCCCAGCATTCATCATGGAAGGAAATATAAACATCATCTGCATCATTAAACAATAATTCGTTAACAAAAAATGCAATCACTCGTCCCTTTACCAAGAAAAATATGCAAATTCATGGAGCTAACTTTTGTGTGCGCGCGCATGCATACATATATGCATATGAACAATTCTGAATTGAGTAGTATTTTGCGTGTGCGCGTGGGTGAGCGCAAACATCACAACTGTGAACTGTCTATTAATTTGCTTACCACTTGATTTGGTAATCCAATTGCATCTCTTCAAGCACCCATCCTCGCTCACACACCTCAACTCATCTTTCCCAACATCATCACCTAAATCCACTCCATCATCCGATGACTCAAACTCTCCGTACTCCCCTCTCCCATTCCCTGCACCACCACCATTAGAGTACTCCTTCCTCCCCCACCAGCCAAACATACCGCGAAACGAGACATGATTAATTCTATGAACATCCCAGCTGGAAATGGAGCTGTTGAGGGAAGAGTCATTGGAGTTCTGAGACAGAGAGAGAGAAGAGAGAGTGAGGGTTGAGGGGCTCTTGTGGATGCTTAGTGGGTACACTCTCTGCAAGTGCCTTGACAATGGACACTTCCTTGGGTAGTACTAGTAGCAGTACTACTAGTAGTCCTCTTCTCGAGGTCTCGGAAGCTCGAGCTTCTCTCCAATGCATGCCTTCCGAAGCTCGGGACAGGCATGGTGTTTGGAGGAAGAAGAAGGCTGAGAAATTGAAATGAGGGAAGAATATGAGAGAATTGGGTTCTCATTTCACTGGGTAATAAATGGTTGGAGATTAAGGTGCCATGGACTTAGCTTGGTTGGTGGGATATGGGTTTCATGGTAGATCAGTGATAGCTCCTCTGCTTCTTAAATAAAATGGTTGAAGATCTCACAAACTTAGAAATTGTTAGATATCATCTAATTAATCATTTGCTGTGCAAAATGTAATCTAACCAGACATCGTATAGACAATGATGAATTTAGCATTGAGGAGATATTGAGGTCCTAATGTTTTAAAGCTATGTTTGTGGAGGGATATATACTATTTGGGTATAAATGTACACATTTTTGTTGCAACTACTGCTGCAAAAATAGTCAAACAGGAGAGATGTCCATCACTCAATATTATGCGGATGACATTCTTACATTCTACTTCAAGGAGATATTGACGCTTAAATGACTTCAATACTACCATGAGAGTTGGTCTGCTCTCAAAATTATTTTTGTCCGATAGTGTTTCTTTCTCCCTTAAAGGGAATTTCTTTGAGGAGAAATTTTAGTAGGATCTTTTCAGTCATCTCTAACCCACTATATTGAGCAATACCCTTTTTTGTTATTTAGATACTATGGTTTAGTAAAAAAAAATTGTATAAAAGAGATTGATTTAAACTCTCTGAGAGAGAAGACCGAAGAGTCATATTTATGTAAAGGAACAACTTTCATTGAGAGGGGGAGTCATATTGGTCAACTCAATGCTTCTCAGTATAATAGTTTCATAAATTGTTCGATAAGCTGCATAAATGGGTTATCTACAGGTTGATATGGCCAAGAAGAACTTTCTTTCTAAAGAAAGTAAAGAAGGAACCAAGGTACCATATGGTGATTGAGACCAACCATGTAATGCAAAGAGTTTGGCATTCTTGGTATAACATTTTGAGAGAAAGGAATTGAGCATTACTAGGTAAATCATGGTGGAAAATCTGTACTAGCCTTGATTCATATGAATCACAAGATGGTTAAATAAGAGTGGACCTGAACTTTCTTTCCCCCGAGAAAAGATTAGACCCAAACTCCAATAGAAATTTTTCTTCTTAAACCATGTGACTATAAAGAATTTCAACCGTATATCCATCAAAATCAATATAATTTTGTCACTATTTTTGAGAACCTGAAATCTAAGCATAAAGAAATACTATAGCATTAATGCAGATAAGGAAGTGAACGACACCGGTTAGACCTCGTTCTAACGCCAACGAACCCTAAAAGATACCATCAGTAATGATAATACTCGAATTCATGAGCAAAACAACTCAAATCCACGAGTAAAGATAAGCAACTCGAATCCACGAGCAATTGGAGAGAAAAACACAATTTTATTGATTAAAACTTAGAGTCTAAAAACAAAGATACAATGGTTTTAAATAGGCTTCAAAAAGTAGAATTCTAATCTAACTAGGAAATTAGGAATAAATAAAAGGAAATGAAACAAATTGGAACCCAAAACGGACCCAGAAAAAAATCCTAAATAGAATTTGAAATAGCCGATACGTGACGAGTGGTCGACCGGGCGATCGACCGCTTAGTCAAATTTATATTGCAGGTCGATCGGGCGGTTGGCCGGCTAAGAGACTCAGTTTTCTGGTCTCCTTTCTGCTTTCTGGACGGTCGACTGGCGCTTTGGTCACTTTTTTATTTTCTAGCCGGTCGACCGGGTGGTAGACGATGGCTTTCATTTGCTGTCTCGGTCGACCGGGCAGTCGAGCGAGAACTGTATCTGGTGTGCTATTGAACCTTGATCCCTTGTTGCTTGCTTTATTTAATCTCTTACATTAGTCTCTCTCTAAGAGGACTTATCCTCGAGTTATAATCTTAATAGAGCTGGGGTGATATTCGTAGAGATATGCCACATTAAATGTCTTGAACATCACCATATTGCTTGAAAGATCTATGACATAGGTGTTATTACTGATCTTTTTCAAGATCTTGAATGACCCATACTTTTTTGATTTCAACTTATTGTAAAATCCAGCAGGAATTCTCTCTTCTCAAATACACCATCACCATATCTCATTCTTCAAAGACTTTTTCTCACCTCTTCTTGTCAGGTGTTTTCTTGTACTTTGTATTAGGTTTCTCTAACTCCAATCGAACTGACTCTTGAACATCAAGAACTTGTTCAGCCATGGCGCTAGCTGCACTACTAAACTTTTCTCCAATAGGTAACTTGGCTAAGTTTAGGAGATGATGGGGTACCTTCCTGTAGATAACTGGCAAAGACGATATACCTATTGAACTGTGGATTATGTTGTTGTAAGTAAACTCCGTTTGAGGCAAAGTCTAATCCTATGCTCTTGGCTTGTCTCCACATATGCTTCTCAACAAGTTGCTTAAGCAGTGATTGACGACTATCGTTTGTCCATCAATTTGAGGATGCATCGTGCTACTATACTTCAGTGATGTGTCAAATCTTCTTCATGGAGTAGTCTAAAAAGTAGCTAAGAACTTGCTATTCCGATCTGAAACAATGAAACTCGACACGCCATGCAATCACACAACCTTTTGGAAGAATAATTTGACTACGTGTGATGCGTCAGAAAGTCGTCCAGTAAGAAATAAAATGTGTCGTCTTGAAAATTGATCAACCATAATGAAGATAGAATTCACTCTCTTTTGTGTGTGAGGAACTCCTAATAGGAAATCCATGCTCAAGTCTTTCCAACTATCTTTGGGATGGGCAAGTGTGTATACAAATATGTATTTTGAGGTTGTCCTTTAGCAACATGGTAACTGGATAACTTCTCACAATTATAGCTACGTTCTTTCTCAATTGAGGCCAACAATACCTTTTTTCAGGACTAGCTATAGTCTTGTCTCTTCCAAAATATCCTCCAAGCCCGCTCCATGCAAACTTCGAATGATCTTCTCTCTCAAAGAAGTCCTTCAAACACAAAGTCGGTTTTCTTTAAAAAGAAAACCCTCCATAATATGATAGTCTTGCGCGGATTGTTTTGTCGAAAATTTCTCTTAAACTTCCTCAAAGTCTTCGTCTTTCTCATATAACTCCTTCACAAAGCCACCGATCTCACTTTGCAAAGAAACCAATGATGGGACTTCCTACTCAATGCATCAGGAACTTTGTTGTCAACACCGGATTTGTATCGTATTACAAAATTGAATTGTTCAAAATAAGATGCCTACCTTGCATGTGCTTCTTGTTGATGTGCTTTGATTTTTGAAATGTTGGAGCGATTGATGGTCCGAATAGAGTACGAAGTCACAAGGTATAAGAAAGCTCTCCCAAGTCTTCAAAGAACGATACATTTCATAAAATATTTGCTCATAAGTAGATCACTTTTGCCTTATCTCAATAAACTTTTCACTAAGAAAAGCAATAGGCCTCTTCTCTTGTAAGAGAACCGCTCCAATGCCAACTCCACAAGCATCGCACTGTAGTTCAATATTTTTTTTCAAATTCAGGAAAAGCCAATATGGGAGCATTGGTATGATTATCCTTGATTAGTGCAAAAGCTTCGTCGGCCGACTTTGGTCCAAAGAAAAAGACCTTTCTTCTTCAAGCAATCGGTGATAGGTGCCACCAAACTACTAAAATTTCAAATGAAACACTAGAAAGTAGCTAAATCATGAAAACTCCTCACCTTCGTAGAACCCTTAGGTGTAGGCCGCTTCCGTATTGCCTTTATCTTGTCTTCATCAATATGAATTCCTTGAGAGCTAAGTATAAACTACAAGAATATCAAACTTCTAGTCATGATGCTGCTCTTCTTCAAGTTGATATACAACTCGTTGTCTTGTAGAACCATTAATACCTCCCGTAGGTCTTGCATATGTTCATCTTCATTCGAACTGTAGATAAGAATGTCGTCAAAGTAGACAACCACAATCTTCCCCAAGAATGGCTTCAATACTTGGTTCATTAATCTCATGAAAGTGCTAGGGGCATTGGATAGTCCAAAAAGCATGTTCATTTACTCATATAATTCCTCTGGAGTTTTGAACGTCGCCTTCCATTCATCTCCTGGTCTAATGCAAATTTGATGGTAGCCACTCCTTAGATCGATCTTCAAAAACATGCATGATCCTCTCAATTGATCTAACATATCATTAAGGCAAGGTACAAGAAATCGATATCAAATAGTGATCTTATTGTGGCTCGGCTATCCGCACACATGTGCCAACTTTCATCCTTCTTTGGTGTCAAAAGGGCCGATACCGTACACAGACTTATGCTCTCTCTAATGTTTCCTTTGTGTATCAACTCTTCGATCTTCTCCCTTAGAACTTCGCTCTCCTTAGAATTCATTTAGTAGTGTGAGAGGTTAGGTAGACTTGCTCCAAAAATAAGATTAGTGTGGTGTTGGATATCCTTCATGGGTGATGTTCTTCCAGAAGCTCATCCTGAATGACTCTTTTGAACTCCTCCAACTTGGGCTTCATCTTCTCAGGAACTTCAATGGATGTGTAGACTGTCCAAAAATCACTGAGGACAAGTCATCAGAAAGCAGAGTCAAAACTCCAGGGCAAGGTTAATTATAGCCACTAGCGCAGTATAAAAACGCAGAGCTTGAAAACCGCGTCTCAGCATCACTGCAGTACAAAGACGCAGAACTTGAAAACCGCGTCTTAGCATCACTGCAGTACCAAGACGCGAGGGTCGAAACCTGTGTCTCTGCTTCACCGCAATGACCAAGACGCAGGGTCCGAAGTTTGCATCTCACATAAAGCTTCATGCAGAACTTGAAGCTCACATTTTAACCAAATGCGAAGCTCAAGCGTTACCTCAACAGCTAAACGCGAGGCTCGAAGCCCGCGTTTCAACTGCAGAGGAATCTGGCGTCTCGGTTATAACTGCCCTCATTACTGGGTCAATTACTGCCCACGTAATGAGGGAATTAAACCCCATTATGGAGGGTTTTTAGGGAACAGTTTCACCCCTAAAACCCCTATAAATAGCTCAGTTTGCTACTGAAGAGGGGTCAGGAGTTTTGGGTCAAAAGAATTTTGGTTGTAAACCTTAGAAAGACCAGAATCTCCAGCTGAGAAATACAAAAGAGAAAACTCTTCTAACAACTTGCTGAGTTTAAGTTTGTTCTTGCTTAAAATCTCTTTGAGATTTTTGTTGGGCAGAAGCTGTGTTACTTCGTCCGCCGTCCAAAGAGAAGATTCCCAAAAGATCGTGACGTTCACCCGGTCAACAGAAAATAAGATTCACTTTTTATCGCTACATCAAGAACCCAGCACTAAACAAAGGAAAGATTTGGGCTTGGATATCTTCCCTCTCTTATAATCGGAGTATTGATCCGTTGTAATTTTTCGTTGATTCAAGGAATGACTCATATTTTCATTTTCCCTACCAAACAAGAGATGACGACTCCGCTGGGGAGTACTTTCTCTACTGATGAGCAAGTCATAGCGCAAGGTGACATCACCTACATGGAAAAAATGGTCGAATCGATTGTCGTGGAGTTTGACCAGGCAAAGTATGAAGAATTCCTCTCTTTTGGCTCCAAGAGCCCTAGGGTGCGGCAGTACCGTAAGGTCTCTTCAGGGACCCATTCTCGGATCCCTTTAGAGATTCCTTCGGACGTGACTGGCGCGAAGAGTGTCGTGGCTAACCGCGTCATATGTAAGGCTCGCATCAATGTCTCCCACGAGACCCGCGAGGTTAGCATCATTGACGTTCAGCCCGCTCACACCCTTCCTCTTCCTCAGCTCTAGGTTACCGGGGGTTCCGAACAACCCGTATGGCGTAATCAGAACGCTGAACGTCGACAGAGACGACGCTCGCGTCAACTACAGACGCAAGAAGCTGGAACAATTACCTTTCCAGCAACCTGTCCAACGGAAGCAGAACGCGAACCTCAAGCCCGCGTCTTTTCTGTACCACGTCAGACGCGCGAAGTCCGCGTTTGGAGACCTAAATGTGGAGCCCACCGGGCTTGCGTTTCTGAAGCTCCACTTCCCAAATGGGACGTTCAGAGGCGCGAGTTCCGTACCTCTCCTTAGAGACACGAGATTTGCGTCTCTACAGCTACACGCGAGAACCTTGACCCAGAAGGCCTGCGTTTCTCAAGAGTCGCTAGCTAAATGCGATAAACAGCAACGTAAGGTCCGCGTCCCTTCTCAGCAGAGACGCGAGGCTTGCGTTCTAGAGCCAAAATGTAAGAGTCGTGTCTATCTTATAGGACGTGAGCTCCGCGTCTCAGAACCCTGTGTCTTAGTTTCGCGATGCAAGGATAGATCTCAGAAGGCTAATCTCTTTGGTCCTCCTCCAACAGATCTAAGAGATTACTTGACAAAGAAAAGGAGTGCTAATCAGATTACTCCATCTTGTTGCTTTGAACGGTTCATTACGGTAATGCTCTCTGAATGTCACTGCAGCTCACATGAAAGCAAGCAATCGGTATTCAGACGATTGACCTCAACCTCCCGATCAGCAAGAGGTGTCGCTCCCACAGAAGGGAAGCCTTCTCTAACATGGAGTACCCTGAAGTCACTGCAAATATGGCAAGCAGAAGTAGAGAAAAACAACTGACGGTTAGCTCTAACGAGTCTGACATGGAACCAGAAGGGGTGTACCGGCATACTCGCACTTGGACTGGTTCGGTAGCCCCAGTCGACTACAGTGCCCTAACTTGGGGCATTGAAGTAAGTGAATCACACTCCTCCATTGCGGAATCGCAAGCCTCAAACTCTTCTATAGAGAAGGAAGCCTTCGCGTACATGACAAACACTCCCGAGGAGACGACCAGGCATTTAGAACAGCAAGCCCAGATCCAAAGGGAATAATTCGATATGATTCGTGCCCAATAAGAATCTATCGATACCCTCAAGCAGATGCTTGCACAATTGCTCAAGAACAAGAAGAAGTCAGATGGCAAAGCTTCTTCTAAGAAGTCTAAAGGCAAACAGAAGGAAGAGGAAAACTCATCTTCTGTACATATCGAGGAGAAGGAGCAACCCAATTCTGAGTCGTCTAAATCCTCATCTAAAGAGGAAGGCAATCCATAGAATGGGGATACTCATTCTAAAAGAATGAATCAATTGGAGCAGCGTCTGGAGCCCTTTACCAACCGAAAAGGCCTTCAAGAAGTAGGAGTGATCCAGCCATATCCGGCTGAGTGGGACCTTATTCCATACCCTCCTAAGTTCAAAGCTCTGACCCTGCAGGCTTTCGACGGCAAAGGGTCACCGAACCAACACATCTACTACTTCAAGTTTCAAACAGGGAATGTTGTAGATAATAATGCCATCTTGGCGCATTTGTTTATCGGCACTCTAAAAGCGCTTGCCTTTGAATGGTTCATGAAACTCTCAGAAGGCTCCATCAAAAACTGGGGTGATTTAGTGAAGCTCTTCCTGACATGCTTCTTTGAAGACGACTCGGAGATTACAACGCCCACTCTCCTGGCAACGAAGTAGCGAAAGGGAGAGTCCGTCAATGCATTTGTGGAAAGATTTCAGAATATGGCACTTCGACATCCTAGCGGTATGACCCAGGCCACCCTGGTGGAAACATGGCGCCACAATTTATAAACTTCGCTCCTAGCCCAGATAGGGGTTGCTGAAAGCTGCAACTCAAAGCAATTTGTCCATCAAGGTGAATAGGCCGATGAAATTGTCGCCAAGATTAGGGCGGAAGAAAATAAGCCCAGACCCGAAAAGTCGACAAGGCGCACACTAGAAGTATCTTTTCAATCAAAGAGGAAGGATACATTGGCGACAGAGGCAAAATCCCCTATTAAACCTCAGCCAACCAAAGGAGGAGGTTCTTCAAGTCAGCCACGCGCCAACAAGCAGTACTCCTTCAAGGACGAACACGTCGATTCGTTGTTCAAGTTGCTTAACAAGAGCAACATATTGAAGATTCCTGAAGCTAGACGGCCTGAGGAAGTCGGCGAGACCAACAATCCCAACTACTGCCTGTATCATAGGATGCTAGGGAACCCACCAAGAGTTGTTATATCTTCAAAGATATTCTTCAAGCTCTGATTGATGCAAAAGTGCTAAAGCTCTGTTCAGAACAAAAGAAAGTGACGGCCAACATGACGTCATTTCTTCAGTTTGAAAATCAGCCTCCAACACCAGCCGGAGTGGCTTCCATCCCGAAAGGGGAACTAAAGATAATCAATACAGACCCGCATCACCAGCAAGAGAAGGGTCGTGTACCTATCCCTACACCTCAGGGAGAGATCATGTGGGTTCATCCTGACCTTGTCGAAAGCCAACAGTAGACTATTGTTACCAACAGGAAGTCAAAAGACAAGGCAAAAGCTTCACCATGTAATGTGGTGGGCGCTTCTTCCCGGGAAGCAGAAACCGATGTTCCCTCACTTACCGATTTGGAGGAGGAAATGATCGTCGTGGCTGCCGAACTGAATGCACCACTTGTGATCGATACTCATTCGGGACAGTCATATTTAAAGAAGTATGACAGGTTAGTGACAAATCCGCCCGGATCTACTGCAGAGCCAACCAAGCCTTTCCGCAAAGCAACTTGTGGAGAAGCCAAAAGAGCTTCGGTATTCTAAAGCTCTTCTGAAGGACAAAATAGAAGGGACTTCAGCACCTTACCACTTTGATGTCTTGGCTTAACTGACCAACATCCCGGCCAGAATCACTCTTTACGAGCTCTTGAGGCTATCAAAGTCAACAAGAAAAGCTCTGAGAGAAGCTCTAGCCGATGCTGAGGTTTTCATGGCCCAGATCCCGGTCGGACCACAGGAGGAAAATAAAGAAGACTACCTCCACGCCTCTCAAAATACCCCCTGCATTACCTTCACACCAGACGACATGCAGGTCAAGGGGAAACATGATAGACCCCTGTACTTCACAGGGTACATTGAATCATCTGAAGTGAGACGCACTCAGGTAGATCCTGCATCCGCGTTGAGCATTATGCCTCGCCAGGTCGTGCTGCACTTAGGCATCCCCACCCACCGATTGAGCGCCACCCAAACTACCATCTACGGTTTTAATGCTAATGGTACGTGCCCAATGGAATTAAACTCAAATGTCAGATTGGAGACCTGAGATCTGAAGTGATGTGCTATGTGATCGACGCTGACACTTTATACAATCTGCTTCTCGGACAACTATGGATTCATCGTAACTCCATCGTCCCCTCCACCCTCCATCAAGTCATGAAATATATCGACGGAGGTTGGAAGTCCGAACGTTAGTTGCCGAAAGGCATCCGTTCAAGGGGGTAGAGAATTATTTCACAGACTCCCTTCTGTACCAGGGCTCTCTGAAGACGAACGAGAATCCACAACTAGAAGAACCAGACTCTGGTAATGAAGGTGACACTGAACCAGAGGCAGAAGAAGAATGTCTTTGGGAGCTGAACCTACTTGTAACGAGTATTAATAAACTCGATGTCAATAACCTCGCAATGATGTAGGCCAGTGGTATATTAATGAAGAGTTAGATTTGGCTTACTTTTTTGTGTTAGCTTCTGATTCCAACCATCAGACACTAGTACCGAGATAGATGATGACCCCTGGTCGGCAATAGATGATCTGAAATCATTGCATGTACCGGTAAGATCATCCCTCACGGTATATCAAGGTGCCAATGATGCGCAAGGATCATTATTCATGGTCCCAGTAAGACGCAAAGGCCAAAAACTAATTCTTTTCGGAAGAGTTGAGGCCAGATCAATGACTCGGGAAAGCTCTGAAAGTGATGATGAATCCCCGCAATTCTCTCATTATGAGCCAAATGTACTTAGAATGATGGAAAGCATAGGGTACGACCTAACAAGTGGTCCTGGTTTGAATTTCGGCAAAGAAAGAAGAACATTGCTTTGATCTTTCGTTCCAAAAGGGGAGACCCCTGATTATTATAATCGAACTCGCAGTGGGTTGGGCTATGTGTCAACCTCAATCTCGTCAGCCTCTGAGTCTGAAGAGTCATTATACCATAATCACTCATCGAGCACATCATCGTTGGAGTCGGATGTCAGTGTTGGCAACATTTTCAGAGAACTTTCAGTAAACATAGTTTCAACAAGCCATCTGGAAGACGAAAATGAAAAATGATCCAGTCTGATATAGATCCTTGGATCAAATACTTAAACACTCTCTAGGATATTTGCTTCGAACAACGTGAACCACCCACAGAGGATAATGTCACCCAGATCAATCTAAAAGATGAGGCTAATTCTAAGCCCATCTTTATAAGCGAAAGCTTATCTCTGAGAAGGAAGATCTGATATCTTTATGCGGGAGTATATAGATGTTTTCGCTTGGAATTACGAGGACATGCCTGGGCTTGATCCTCGAGAGGCTATGCATCGCCTCAACATTAATTCAGACACGAAACCAGTCAAATAGCAGCAGCGTCGGTTCCATCCAGAAATAATGAAAGCAATCCAGTCGGAAGTCAAAAAGCTCCTAGACTCTGGCTTCATCAAGAAGGAACAACACCCTGATTGAGTAGCCAATATCGTCCCCGTTACTAAAAAAATGAGAAGATCTGAATTTTTATTGATTTTCGCGATCTAAATGAGGCTTGTCCTAAAGATGAATTTCCCCTTCCAATTGCGGATGTCATGATCGACAACACGAGTAGGTTTGAACGGATGTCCTTCATGGGTGGATTCTCGGGATACAATCAGATCAAGATGTACCCTGATTATAAAAAGCATACATCTTTTAGGATGCCATTGGGGGTATATTGCTATACTGTCATGCCCTTCAGACTAAAGAACGTGGGAGCAACATACCAGAAGGCTATGAATGCAATTTTTCAGAGCACATATGTAAAATAGTGGAATGTTACGTCGATGACATTGCAGTAAAAAATCGTGCCGAAGGCTATCACATAGCAGATCTGAAGACGGTATTTCGACATCATGCGGGTGCATTAGCTGAAGATGAACCCCACTAAATCCTTCCTAGGGGTATCTAGCGGTAAATTCCTAGGGTTTATTGTGACAACCAAAGGAATCCACCTCGACGCAGAGAAAGTCCGCGCCGTCTAGGAGATGCAACCTCTAAGGAATCTCGGAGAGCTTAGAGGGTTGCAAGGGCGATTAGCGTACATCCGGAGATTTATCTCAAATCTCTTAGGAAGGTGCCAACCCTTCACTAAGTTAATAAAGAAGGGTGTCTCATTCATTTGGGATGATGCTTGCCAAGAGGCGTTCAAAGAAATAAAATAATACCTCATGCAACCACCTGTCCTTACAGCTCCGATTTCAGGAAAACCTTTCCTGATATATGTACGAGCGATGGATCATTCTTTAGGAGCTTTTCTAGCCTAGAATAAGGATCAAGGACACAAGCAGGCAACCTGCTATCTGAGTAGAACTCTGATCGGGGCCGAACATCAGTACAGCCCAATCGAAAAGGAATGTTTGGCGTTAGTGTTCGCTGTCCAGAAAATGTGACATTACCTGGTGGGTCAAACCATACACGTCGTATCAAAAGTCAATCCTTTAAGGTTGCTTATGACAAATCCATCGTCACTAAATGGTTGACTGGCGAAATTGGCCATATTGCTCCCAGTATGAGATACAATTTCTACCACAAAAAGCCGTGAAGGGACAGGCGGTGGCGGATTTTCTAGCTGAGCATCCATATTTGAGAGTGACTAAACTTTATGAGGATCTCCCAGACGAGGTTGCTGAAGTTTGTCTGACTCAGACTTCTTTCGAAGGACACATGTGGCAACTCTTCTTGACGGTGCATGAAGAATGGGTCCGCGAGGGAATATCGTAGTAGGAATAGGGGTAGTCCTTATCTCCCCACAAAACTATGTAATCCCTCGTGCATTCTCATTAACTGAGCCTGTTCCAATAATGTAATAGAATACAATGCTCTCCTTATCGGAATGCAAATCGCTAATGAGATTGGCGTTAAAAATCTTGAAGCATACGGTGACTCTAAACTCATCGTTAATCAAATTCGTGGGGAGTACGAAGTCAGGCATGAAGACTTAGTACCCTATTTCAACGCAACTATCTCTATGGCCGAGAGGCTCAGAAACTTTTATATCGACCATGTACCACGCCAGTAAAATGCGCATGCATATGCACTAACATCCCTCACCGCTTCATTAGCTCTTCCAGCTGGAGTAGTAGAGAAAATACTTGTCTACAACCACGACTTAAATTGCCCAAGAGTCGCTTTTGAAGACCACCAAGAGCCAACAGGGGATCGTCAAGGCAAATTAGCTCTAGAAACTTCAACAGGTCCAGAGCTCAGGGACTGGCGATTCTCGTACATCGACTATGCATTGTACGACATCCTTCCTGATGATCCTAAAGAGGCGGCTGCCATTAGAAGGAAAGCCCTAAATTCTACTATAATGCGATCAAGCGAGCACTGTATCGCCGATCGCATGATGGGATCCTCCTCCACTGCCTGTCATAGAAGGAGGCACATGAAGTACTCAAAGAAGCGCATGACGGCACGTGTGAAGCTTATCAGCTTGGTCCAAAGCTTGGGGGTTGACTCTGAAGACTAGGGTATTACAGGCCAAAGATAATCCCCGACGCAATCGCTTACGCCAAACGATGTTATGCTTGTCAGGGCCATGGTGACTTCATCCATCAAGCACCAGGACATCTTCGCTCTACAACTTCAACCTGGCCATTTGAGATGTGGGGAATGGACGTGGTTGGCCCTATCAGCCCACCTTCATCTAAAGGACATCTGTTCATTTCAGCTATAACCAATTACTTTTCTAAATAGGCTGAAGCTATTCCTTTGAGAGAGGTCAAAGGATCTGACGTGATCAAATTCATTAACATCACATCATTACCACTTTGGTGTGCCACAATAGATTGTTCATGATAATGGGCCCTAGTTCATTAGCCAATATTTCAAAAGTTCTGCAATAAGTTCAAAATCCAGAGCATATCTTCAATGACATACTATCCAACTGCTAATGGTCTTGTAGAAGCTTTCAACAAAACTATTAGAAAACTTCTCAAGAAATTCGTCTCGAAAAGTCAAAGTGACTAGGACGACAAATTAGGTGAATGTATGGGCCTATCGCACGACAGTTTAAACTCTGACGAAGGCTACACTATTCTCCTTGGTATATGGGTGTGAAGCTGTACTCCTATTAGAAATCTAAATCCCATCTCTATGCGTCGCCTTGACGGTAGAGATGATAAATGAGAAGAAGCATCGACTGCGACTCTAAGAGGTGGAGGCTTTGGATGATAAACACCTACAAGCTCAACAGTAAATCGAGCTCTATCAAGCTCGAATTACCAGAGCCTTCAACAAGAAAGTCAAGGAGCAGACTTTCAAGAAAGGTGATCTTGTCTTAACCATCAGAATACCCATGGTAATGACGCATAAAGCAAAAGAAAAATTTCAACCTAAATGAGAAGGACCATTTGTAGTGGAGTTTGTCTACTCAAATGGAGCATTCCGTTTATAATCCCAAACGGTGATACGCTCATGATGTCGATCAATGGTAGATTCTTGAAGAAATACTATCCTTGATAGCATTCTTCTCTTGATCAGGTTAATATTATACCTCTGATCAAAACTCCAAATCCAAGATGTTTCAGGGAACGTCAAAGAAGAACTTCTTTCTTCCTCCAGCGATCACACTGCGATCGGTCAACATCGATCCGATCGATCGCCCATTACATTATGATGCATGATGTAAATATTGAAGAAGAAACAAAGTGCAAGACCTTAATTTTAGCCTTTTTACTCTTCTTTAGGGTACCTATAGACATCCGACACCCCCAATGGCTAAGGATAGAGAAAATGTTGGCTTTTAAGTCTAATATAAGTCTTCGATAACTCATCATGCTGAGGGAATAGCATAGTTAGCCCAACTCAAATGGTAGTTGGTAAAGACACACCAAATGCGTTGATAGCTGAGGGTTTGCTAAAAATCTTAAGGGACTTGATTCCATTCTCTCCTCCAAATTCTCCTACTAATTCTCTTCATAGAATAGTAGGGCCACAAAAAACACACGGGTTCATTCTCCAATGAAATGAGCTTGAGCTTGTCACGTTAATAGTAAACCTCTAACAAGACAGGCTTCCCAATCCCAGCAGATTCAGTCAAGTTAATATTAAACCTCTAACAATAAAACTCATTTAAAAACTTTGCTGTTATGTTAATATTACACCTCTAATGGCGAATCTCCCATGCCCTTAGAAAATCAATGATTGTCATGTTAATATTACACCTCTGAAATTCATTTTATTTTCCACCAAAGTCCCCTATCAATTCTCTCCCATAGAATGGTAGGTCCACAAATGCAATCATTGCTATGTTAACACTACACCTCTAACAATGAAAAGTTTCAATACTCCCCAACGAGTACGCACTTCACTTGTCTCTCTCTTGTATGGAATGACAAGTCCTCAAAATTACTCCTACAAACCAATTCTTGTCAAGTTAACATTACACCTCTGACATTCCAAACTCCCCTTGTCAATACTCATCAATAGAATGACAAGTCCTCAAAATTGTTCATATCACAAATCAACTCCAGTCATGTTAATATTACACCTCTGACTTACATCTCTGACAAATTAATGTTAAATTTAACATCACACCTCTAACAGTGATTAAGTTGCTGTCAAGTTCAATATTAAACCTCTGATAAGCACTTTTCCTCAGGCTTCCATATCGAAGCTGAGATAAGCGATGCTAAGTTTAACATCACATCTCTAGCATTAAGTTTATTGTTAAGTTCAACAATACACATATGATAATGACTTCCCTCGAACTTCCCTCTTAAAGTCGAGATGACTAATGACAAGTTCAAAATTACACATCTAGCATTATCTTCACTGTCAAGTTTAACATTACACCTATGACAGTAATATTTTAGTTTTTCTAAATGAAGCTGAAATTCTCATGGAGCTAAGTTAATATTACACCTCCAGCTCACATCCTTATCAAGTTAATATCACACCTCTGACAAGATTCAGTCCAACCCGTAAGTTAACATCACACCTCTAACGATAAAAATTTTCCTAGATCCCCTAGTTGGTCTAGTCTTACTTGTTATTCTCATTAATAGAATGATAGGTCCACTTAAAATTACTGTTAGGTCAACATCATATCTTTAATTGTGTGTCCATCAAACCCCCAGCTAAGGCCTAACATTAATACTAAACTAATGAATACTCAGTTTTAATCCTCCATGGGGGTGAAAACTTTACTTGCCATTCTCATCTATAGATTAGCAAGTCCACAAAACTGTCCCACTCCTGCCAAGTTAATATCACACCTCTGACAGTAATTTTAATTTCCTTTTGGCTTGCTAAGTAAATATTACATTTCTAGCAAATCAAAAAGAAATCATTTCTATCTTTCTGATTTTCAATACAAAGAGGAAGTCAAGATATATAAGAAGACAAGAAAAAGTGTCAATTTTTATTGATATTCAAACATATGAAAGTGATACAAGACGCTCTCTTATACAATAAGATTGAGCGTTACAATAAAGGAGTACAAAAAGTTCCTTTACTCAGTGAAAGGTTGCACTCACTCCTTAAAACATCAAAGGTATATGAAGCTCATCTTCCTGACTGCGGTAAGGAAAAGCGGATCGACTTCTTCTCTTCTTGAGAACAATGGTGTTTCTCGAGGTTGAAATGCAGGAGAGTATTCTGATTCCACCCAACTAACTGGTGTGGGCCGTAATTCTTCACTTAATGGCAGATTTTGCCACCAGAAAGCTAGATCTTCCTTGATCAAAATTGGCAAAGGAGGATCTGAGACCTTATTGGTGACGTCCTCTTTCCTGTAATCTTCAAGGCCACAATACCCACCATCATGCCCACTGTGACCATGACGAACCCGGGGCATTGCTGGTGCGTCATCTTTGACGAATATCAATAATCGCGCAAATCCTCCTCGCCCATGGACAGGAGTTCTAACTTCCCGAGAGTTTGACAAGCTGGCAGGTCAAATATTCTCCCATGAACCAAGCTTGCCCATGAATAGGAGCTTTGATTTCTTGGGTGCTCGCCGACCGAGCAAGCTGGCTGGTCGAAATATTCTCTATGAGCCCAGCGAAGACGCAGTAGACGGACTGAGGCTGCCAGAACTTGCAAGGAGCGAAAACCAAAAGGTTAAAATTCTGCGAAGATGGAAACAGAAACTATGAGGTGCAAATGCAAGATTAAAGCCGTGAACTCCAGCGCGGAGTTAACTGATGCAGAGAGTATAAATCCAAACGCAAGTATGATTTGGGACTTAAAAACTGCCTGAGGTAACTGTAAGATGTAGGGTTCACCGCATCCGCGTCTAAGACGTAGGGCTGGCCATATCTGCGTCCATAGGTCTAAAAGAGCAGACTTAAAATTCTCTAAGTCAAGAACTCCAAATGCGAACTTCATATACAAAGCTCATATTTTAAGATCCAAACACAGTGTCTATCACACTCGCGTTTAAAGAACTTGAGACTTAAATTTTGAAGTTACTAAGCTCGTATTTTATCAAAGAAATCTAGAAGGCTCGTCTACAGAACAGGAGTGCGTTAATTAGATTTCAAGGAAAATCAAGATATAGAATCTCTCATGGACAAAAAGACAGAACTTCAGAGAAACTGAGTAATTCATAGAGACAAATAGTTCCTACCTAGGGAAGAATTCTTTAAAAGTTGGACTTTATTCATCAAGGCGCGGCCGAAGAAGCACTTAAAGCAATACTTTTGATTTTGAAATCACTTGATAGTGATAATGTAACGCCCCGATCCCAAGGATACGGAGACGTTATGGCGACGTACATACACGAGGTGAAAACACGCTCACGCGTACGTTAAGCCTCAGTACAGTACATTACCTCCATATAGTCATGAGTTCCAGCATGAAATAAGTACAAGAATACATGTAGAAAGAGGTCAGTGATCATAATAGATATGAAAAATAGGGACAAATAAGATAACAAAAATAAATTACTAAAATACCTATGAATAGGCCAGATGAGGAATCTCCTATGTGACTCCAAGGCACTCTCGGTACGCGGATCTCCAATCTGGGCACGCAAACCCAGGGTCGTCAGAAAGCGACCTAGTGAGTGGTAAAATGAAGGAGGCAGTAATACATACTATAGTACTACAAGCATGATACTAATATAGATACATGATGGTGTATACCATATAATAAGCAGTAGAAATATATAAACATGTAAGCAGTAGAAATATATAAGCATGTCATCTTTTAATACCATCCCTAAGCCGGTTCTCATCGGGTCATGTCTATGGTCGTAGCCAGGTCGTATCATCACCAATGTTTTCTAGTAGTGACGTGATAGAAATGAATATGCAGGTGGACATATGACATGCAATATGAACATGCAGGTGAGCATATGCAATATAACCATCCTATGGTGTCGTGCATATATAGTTATGATGTCTGCAAGTAATACAAGAAACAGACCATATGCAATGCATAGTATGAATCGCATGCTACCACATGGAATATAACGAATATCAGAAACTGTAACATGATAACAGATAAATGATCAGGAACAGTAATAAGTACAACTAAACATGTAGCAGGCAAGTCATGTCAGAGTCATGTTATTTAGACAATAGTAGCCATCAGTACCACCTGATATTTTAATCAATCTCTTCCAGTGTCCCATACCACTGGCAGTTCATACTGGAGCCCGCACTCCAGTCGAACCCTATCCGGACATGGCCTACGGGTACCATAATCCAAACGAGAGAGTGACCAAATAACAAGTGTTCCTGATGTCACTATTGTTGGGTTATTAAATGTATCATGTACTGGGTCTGAATAGTCAGTGCACTGAGGATGCCTCCATCATGCAACACCCCACGATGTGGGATTCTAGAGGTGGCCCCCACGGATTCAAGAGGTGGCCCCCACCATGTCTGTGGTGTGGCACTTTGTTCCGTGTGGGCACTTAGTTCCACACACCATGTGCCGGATGCCAGCATGACCGTGCATATAACGGGAATACCATGTATAAAAAGAATACTGAGTCTGGTCAGTAACAATATCAATAACAAGATTACGGAGACATCCTCGTCACCCAACACCAGACGGAGGTGAGGATTCTAGAGGGTGGCCCCCACGGATTCAAGAGGTGGCCCCCACCACGTATAGGTGTGATGTGGCACTTTGCTCCGTGTGGCACTTAGTTCCACACATGTTCCGCCGGACGCTGGCGTGACTGTGCTAATAACTGGTGTACCAGAGGATAAGTATGAGCTACACAGTATATCAAGTACTAGAATAGTGCATGGTAGCATGATAACAGGAAACAGGAAACAATAGATGTGGGAAGCCACACATCGCATATCAACAAATCATATATCCAGGAATGGAAATATCAATATTAGTAACGGGCAATAGTCATATACGAGGAATACAGGAAGATACATGCAACAATAATACATGCAATATGAACGGTGATCTATATGACAGGAATAATAAAATAACACATGCATGTCCACTCGTGTGGTGAGCATATGTAGCAGGGATGTGTGACCATGAGATAACTGTGTACTGAACATCCATGTAATGATGATGATAATAATATGAAATATTGGTCTTTTGTGCAGGGGTGCATCTATATGTCGGTGGAATATGAATACGAAAATGAAGTGACGTGTCATAGTATCGGTGCAACATGTACATGCGACAACAGTGTCCCGCGTGACAGGATATGTACGTCATGGTATTCTGAGTGTATGCATACTACTGTTTAGTCTACCAAGCCTCTATGTGACATATGGACGGGCTACCAAGTCTCTGTGCAAAAGATGGACGGAAATATACAATGCGCTGTATGCACACAACCGTGTCCTGTGTAATATGACTATATCATCTACTCGAGTGTGACATATAGGTCTCACCAAAGTATAAAACATAATAATCTAGTTAACACTAGTGTTCCTCCTCTCATGAACCAACCAATCATTCCATATACTAAATCATATTTATTATGCCTTAATTACATAGACTACAATAAGTATCATGATTTACTGATAATCATGTTTTATTCTTTAAGTAATCCATCACTTTCATAAACATGAAAAAAAATATATAAATTATAAAATAAAAACACTCACAAACTAATCATGGGGACGTAGCTCTCTTTCTCCACGATCGCAACGGATCCAGAATCGTCCAAATCGGAGTCCGGATGCTCCCGATATCGCCCGAACGCTAAAAGTAATGGAAATGGGTTAAATATGTAAATAACAATATTTGAAATGTAATTAATAAAAGTGAGCAAGGTTTTTTCTGCAAATTTACCTGTAATGGGTTTGGAAAGCGGATTCGGGCTTATAACGGGTTGGGTTTGAATCTGATAACTATGATAACCCAAACCCATAATTTAAAGTAGTGGGTAAATGGGTAAATGGGTTTATGGGTGACATACCCTACCCAATAAGGGGTTTATTGGGTTTGGGATTTACCGAATACCCAACCCAATTAAGGGAAACTAAGCATAGCAGCAGCCCTTGGCTGCTGCTGCTTATCCGCGCCCAGGCCGGCCAGCACCCGCTCGCCGGCGGCGGAGGAGAAGGCCCGCCGGCGGCGGCGGCTCAGTCCAGCAGACCACAGAGAGGGTGAGAGGAGGGAGAGAGAGAGAGGGAAAAGAGAGAGGGAGTGAAGAGCACAGAAAAGAGAAGAAGGAGAATAGGCGACGGTGGTGGTGGTGGCGCCGGCCGGGGCGCGGTGGCGCCGGCCGCGCGGGGGGTGCAGCCTGGCGTCGCGGTCCCCGGCGGCGACCGGTGGCCTGGCGTGGCAACGGCCTCCGATGGGACTGCATAGCCATGGGGGGAGAGAGATAGTGAGAGAGAGTTAGAGAGAGAGAGAGAGCTAGAGGGAGAAAGAGAAAAGGTTTTAGAGAGAAAGAGTTTGGGAGAGAGAGTGTTTGATAATTAGAGATAGAGAGAGAATTTAATGGGGGGTTATGGCGGTGGGTTATGTCGGTGGTGGAATTGTCCAGAGAAAGGGAGAAGGGAGGGAAAAGAAAAGAAAAAGAAAAAGATTTAAAATAATATTTTAATATTATAATATTGGCCTAATATTTGACCAGCTCCGAACGGTGCCCAAAAATTACAAAACAAAAAATAGAGAATATTATCCGAAGATGTAAAATGAAGACGGTTTTCAGAAATTTAATCGGTTTGCCAATTAAAAATCCCGGAAGGTATCGCCGATACAGGCGACACCGGTTTAGCCGGATTTTTGATAAATTCAGAAAAATTCCAAAAATACTCTAACGTAGAGAATACTATTCTAAGGCACATGGTGAAAGCGAAACCTCAAAATACGGCTCCGTTTGTGAAATAAAAATCGCAGAGCCGATTATCGGTATCGGTCGACACCGACTACGGAGATACTCCAAAATAATCCAGGAAATTTCAGAAAAATTCTGAAAAATCTCAAATATTAGAAAATGATTTTTGAAACTGAAATCGGCTCAATCAGACTACCACAGAGGTCGAATCAATTTTGTACGTCGTATCGCGTACCGATACGGTAATACGTACACCGGGGATCAGGGGGTTACATTTCTCCCCACCTTACAAAAATTGCGTCCTCGCAATTTCTATTCAGGTGAAAACAAGATTCCAACCCCAAAGCCTAAAGGTGACGGGTACACGACACTTTCGCTGCGCACTCAGATATCTAGAAGGAACCGGGATGGAGAAGTAGAGTAGTGAATGAATCCTAACGGACGGGAAGCAAGACGATGCAAAGAAAATGAGAAGGAAATCGGATGTTCTGGTTGACAACGGGAAGGAAGGGAATACAAACGAGTTAAGGAATGAATATCAAAGTCATGGTATTCTTGTACTCGTGGCTGGAACCCCAAGTTCAGATGCAGATCAGAATTTAATCTGAACCTGACTGTACTGTTGGTAAGAGCCAGAGCATCGACCCAGGTGGTTACCCACACCAGGTGCGAACCTAAGCTCTGATACCACTATGTAACGCCCCGATCCCAAGGATACAGAGACGTTATGGTGACGTACATACGCGAGGTGAAAACACGCTCACGCGTACGTTAAGCCTCAGTACAGTACATTACCTCCATATAGTCATGAGTTCCAGCATGAAATAAGTACAAGAATACCTGCAGAAAGAGGTCAGTGATCAACAGATATGAAAAATAGGGACAAATAAGATAACAAAAATAAATTACTAAAATACCTATGAATAGGCCAGATGAGGAATCTCCTATGTGACTCCAAGGCACTCTCAATCTGGGCACGCAAACCCAAGGTCGTCAGAAAGTAACCTAGTGAGTGGTAAATGAAGGAGGCAGTAATACATACTATAGTACTACAAGCATGATACTAATATAGATACATGATGGTGTATACCATATAATAAGCAGTAGAAATATATAACATGTAAGCAGTAGAAATATATAAGCATGTCATCTTTTAATACCATCCCTAAGCCGGTCTCATCGGGTCATGTCTAGGTCGTAGCCAGGTCGTATCATCACCAATGTTTTCTAGTAGTGACGTGATAGAAAAGAATATGCAGGTGGACATATGCAATATGAACATGCAGGTGAGCATATGCAATATAAACATCCTATGGTGTCGTGCATATATAGTTATGATGTCTGCAAGTAATACAAGAAACAGACCATATGCAATGCATAGTATGAATCGCATGCTACCGCATGGAATATAACGAATATCAGAAACTGTACATGATAACAGATAAATGATCGGGAACAGTAACAAGTACAACTAAACATGTAGCAGGCAGTCATGTCAGAGTCATGTTATTTAGACAATAGTAGCCATCAGTACCACCTGAATTTTAATCAATCTCTTTCAGTGTCCCATACCACTGGCAGTTCATTGATTAGTCTACAATTATGCATTTTT